>NCVS01002355.1:4723-60404 GCA_003055095.1 Goniozus legneri
CCCCCCCCCCCTCGAACCGTTGCGCAATCGAAGCGCTCGATCGGGCCGTTGCACCAAGTGTACCGGGTGTTTCCCGGTACGCAAGAGCGAACGAGAGAGAGAGAGAAGTTCCTCGAACTCCTTGCGCTCCATTAATTTTTCTTCTCGCGCGATGCGTAGACTCATTTTCGCGACGGAGGGAGAGGAGAAAATTCAGCTCGGCGCCAGAGTACCGATTAATAAAATCGATCACGGATCGCTCGCGAACGAGAAAAATACGCTCTATTTTTTTCTTTTCGTATCGTTACTCGGACGAGTTTATTAATCGGGTGTCGCCGATAACGAGCGATGTGTTCCTTTGTTTCCCCCTCGATACGCGATCCACATTTGCGAGTAGGCAGCCGGTACCAATTTGCGGCGCCGTTCGCGGAATTCCGCTTAATTATCGCTAATTAGCGTTAACGCGGCAAACGCGCGAGCGTGTTCCGCGATTCGAGAGGAATTCCCGGGTGCCGAAGTTAACAGCTTCGGGGAGGGTGCCCGGAGCTGTAAAAAACCCTCTCGCGTGTCGATTCGATATTAATTTTCTCGGAAACTGCTACTTCGATTTCGCTGTATCGATCGGTAAACAGCAATTAAGTCTTAATCATTCAGTGATTTTAGATTAATGTGTTATTCAATTATAAGTTGTACAATTGTTGTTGTATTGTTGTTGTGTTGCTGTTGTATTTTTTCATAAAAGTAAATTTGAAAAATCTAACAATTTTCCGGATAAAGCGATGAATCTTTTGTATTCAAACGAGCGTGGCCGTCCCTGAGAATTATTCGTCCAGGAATAAATAAACGTATTCATTAATCCTCCTCTACTCGGCGTACCAAAAATAAATTCCACGGGGATTACAATGCCCGTCGTGTCTGTGGCAACAGCAGGATAACGGCATCGATTTTTCCACGTCGATCTAACGACGCGCGTCCCTAAAGGGTGAGTCGTTTCGAGCCCTCGCACTCGCTCACGCGAGCTCTCTCGCACACGTCATCCTCGAGATGAAGAGATCCGGTCTCACCTCGGTTCCGCGGCCCATAATGCGCTCCGCACCGAAACGCGATTAACTCCACGGATAGCCGATTAAGGACGAATACAGATTTCACGCTCCTTTTTCTCGCAATCGGGAGCGAGACAGCGAACCGTCAATCGTTTAGCGATAAGGACCTCCTTTTTCTCTATCGCGTAATGCGATTAACATTTTAACAAGCTCGGATTAGCTCGTCGGTAAGAAAATCGAACGACTCGAATCGAAATATTAATCGGTACGTTGAAAATAAAAATTTGTCAAAGCTATTTAATATTTCTTTTTTAATCTAAAAATAAACATTTCGTTCGATGAAATTAACTATTATTTAGAATAAAATTTATTTGAACATATGCAAATAAATATTATGCAAATTCAATAAATTTTTATTTTCAGTGTAAGAATTCGTAAGTGTACATTGTGTTAAAAAAAGGTCGTGTAAATCGTTCGTACTTACACGCGAAATTTGACTAAATTTTGTATCGAGTATGCGAAGGATCCTCTGAATAATTCGGTTCTTACACGAGACGGAGATAACTATCGGTGGTTTTTCCTCTCTCCCTCTCGCCAGTTCTCGCATGAATCCCATTTGCATACGCGCGCTGGATTACGGCTCTTAATTGACGATCTCCGAGCGGTCGCGTATAGAGTAGCCAGGGTGGGGAGGAAGGAAAGAGGGCGGTTAGCTCGCGCGAGAGAGCCGGACGCGTGCCTGTTGCCTCGACACACTCGAGGCGCCAGAATTCTTCGCGAGCCTTAATTAAAAAAGAAGGGAAAAGAGAAGAAATTAACGGCTGCTCTCGTGTCATTGAAATATAACCACACAAAACGGTTTATACAGCGTTATTGTTATCGTTCCGAGAAGATAAAAGGATCCGGAGTATCACGAACTTTACAATCGTTGCTCGATAATCTTTCGGAAACATAAACACGCTGAACACGAAAAATTTTAGCAAACGTAATTAATTCTTTTTTTAAATCGCTATGTAATACACTGCAAATTATAATTTATTGGGAATACACAACATATCTATAATATATAGACATCAAAATAATAAACATTTATAATTTATAGTAAAAGCCTGTAAATTTCATAAACTACATTGTGCTGCACATCCTTTTGAAGTAATCAGAAGCTCGATTAACTTTCGATTATTGAATTGTACGAAAATGTTATTACTCATTATTACTCAATTACGAATTACAACTGCCACTCAATCCTCGTTGCGAATTACTGGATTACTAATTGCAATTGGGAAATTCTCGATATTTAAAAATCGACAAAAATCTTTGTTGGAAAAAACGAGACGGAGAATCGAGCAAAGACGAGGTTCGATCGGTTAACCGAGGCGAAATCAATTAACTGACCCCGCGAGCATTCCTCCCCCATTTTCGTTTCCCTCCGGCGAGCGTGCGCGCGCCTACAAAGCGCCCCGTGCTCGTACGGTTAACCGTACGCGTACGCGCGTTTATTTCGTTCGATTTCCATACGCGTGTGTGAGTCCCGCCGACATTTACGCGCCCGTACGCATGGCATATTTCGAGCGAGCCGTACTCACGAAACCCGCCTAGCTTCGGTGAGCGTAGAGCGAGCGTGGGTTGCCACGGGCAACCCGTGACTACGCGTACCAGCATCCATTTTCCGTTCTCTCGCCGCTACCAGCACCGTACGATCCGACGTACGGGCCCCCTCGCAACTGCGCTCCATTTTCGCCCAATCGGCTCCCATTTAAAAAAAAAGACCTCCAGGGGGATGAAAATTTAATTTTCAATTTTTACGTTGGAAATAGTCGACTCGTTTTTTATCCTAGAAATATATAAATGTGAAAAAAGGATAAATCGAATTATAAGCACAATGAAAGGATTTAAAAATCGACAATGTTAACAATTTTTTTACGATTTTTGGATCGTTTTTGCAAATTCGCATGCTAAATCTTTGTCGGTACTTCTCGACTAGAGTCGGGCAATCGAGTTCGATATCTCGCGAATAGAGGATCTCGGGAGCAAAAATTCTCTCTTCGTGGATGATTCGCGAAAAGGCGGGAGAGAGAGAGAGAGAGAGAGAGAGAGCAGGAGAGAACTATCAGCGAAAACGCGGAGGAGAGAGGTTAAAGTACGAGAGACAAAGGGAGTCGAGCGATAGAGAGAGGAAGAGCGAGGGGGGAGGGCGGAGAGGAGGAGGAGGACAGATAAACGAAAAGAAGACGGAGAAACGAGGGAGCGAGAAATAAAGAGAGAAAGAGAGAGACAGGAGGAACGCGAGCGTGGAAGGGAGAAGCCATCGGGTGGGAGAGGTCGAATTCGTGCGAGCAGGACGAACGTAGCGCGCTCGTGGAGCGCGAGCGAGACGACCGAACCGAATGACTCAACTCCACACACCACCTTCGGCATTCCCCGGCCGCTACTCTCGCGCGCGCACACAGTTGCAGCTGCACCGTCGTCGCGGCACGCTCGTGTGCACACACCGAGTCAGTCCGAGGCCCAGAGTGCGCGAATTTTCCATCGTCTCTCTTTTTTTTCTTTCAACGTGAAGTTCTTCCGACGAAACTTCCGAATTTTTCTGGTTGAGTGAATGGAAAATATTCAGTGATCTGTGTTGGTTTAGCGCGAATGTTGGAGTTTTGACGTTTCGTATCGCGAGGGTCGACGTTTTTGGACATGCGGAGCTCGAGGAGGTAGAGAGGTGCGTGGAGGGTATCGAGGATTGTTGTCGAGATAGATAAATTATACGAAACGTCGATGATGGACTGGAGAAGGCAGGAAACGAACGGCGGCTCGCCGGAAGCTCGCGATGCCTCGACACCCGACGAGAACGACGAGTGCTATTTCGAGGAGGACGTCTCGATCGACGAGGGAATGGTACGTGTCTCGTTTCCTCGATTAGATTTCTTTTTATTCCTCGCTCTCTCCGTCTCTCCTCGCCATTTCGAGAAGGAGAGAGTGAGAGAATCGATAAACGAAGGACGCAACGTAGGTGGACGAGAACAACTGATAAGGGACCTCGACCGCTGTCGTTATCTTCTGTATTTGAATTTTTTTTCAAAAGTCTTATCGAGAGCCTAATTTTCGAGCTACCGGGTAGGTCCGGTTTTCTATGAAGACCGTTGCGAACACCTAGATAGAATTTTTCGGAGGACGAAAATTGGGAATGAATAGGGGGGAACGTAGACGAACACGTGTCGCGCGTATAGGGTTACGAATATATCTAGCGTTACCGGTACGCGCGCGACGAAATTGGGGGCCCATTGTGTACGTCACTGGGCTGCTGACCTCGCTTGAATTACACTTCGAGTGCGTGTTACATGTGCGGGCTCCCTCGAAAAATTCATTCCTACCTATCTCGTATCTGGAATTTCTCTCTTTCTTCTGCCCTCCTCGCGTGCGAGCCCAGAGGAAGAGAAAAAAAAGAGAGAGAGAAAAGTCGACGTATACCTTGGCGATGATTCAGCCGTCAGCTGGCTCGCTCACCCCCGAAAAATTTGTTAGTCAAAACCATTCTTACGGTGCTTCTGTACTAATGACGCGTGGCTAACTCGCCGGGTCTTCCATAGTCCTCGTAATTAAAGCAGCCGTATACGCGCATTTGCTCTCTCTCTCTCTCGTGACAGATTCGAATCGACATCACCGATAATCCCTTTTTCGAAATTCCTACGCTTGACAGGCGCACGATTATCGAGATTCCGAAATTTTTGAATTTCTGAAATTCATCGAGAAATGTACAAAATAATTTTGTTCGTACATTTTCCATCTGTTATTTTTTTTCTCGACTTTCGATCGAAATATTTCGCTGAACTGGTAGAAATCTTTTTCCGCGAAGAATCCGCTAGACGGGAAGGAAACGTAATTTCAATAAGAGATTGCAGAGACGCGGAGGTTCGGGAGAGAATCGAAGAGAGAAGAGGGGAGATGGATTTTCCCGCCGCGGGGGATGAAACATGACTCATCGTGGGCCACCCCATGGTCTGTCTCGTGCCACTCCACCCTTCCGAAATTTCTCTCTCTTTCTCTTTCTCCATCCCTTCCTATTTTTGGTCACCCTCGCGACGACATTGTGCAACGATTGGCGGACCTGACGTACGCGAAACGAAATCAGTCAAAAGAGAATTATCATAATCCGAGTCGAATAAAGAGCAAGAGAGAGAGAGAGAATAATGCACGCACGGGGAGTCTGTTTTCAGGTGTCGAGTGTGTTATTATTATTTTGGGACACATTGTACGAGCTCTCTCGGAGTCAGAGGGTGGTAAATAAAAGCCGTTCACGGGTGATCGAGCAAATTCCTTCTCTCCTTTTTTTTCCACACATCTCGCGCGAATTGAATGGCCTGGAAATAAATATTGCCTTCGTTGTTCGTACATAATCGACGTCGACATACGGCGCGTTCTCGAATTCCGGTTCGCGAGAATCGTCCCGGTACGGAGAATCCCGCGTGCGCGTAAGCAAAAAATAATCCAGATCGGCCGATCCGCTATGACGTAATCGCACGTGGCTCTCGTCTGGAGAATCTCGAGCTCGGGAAGAGAACGAGAGCGAGGGTGGATTCCTCGATTTATGCCTTCCGCGGGCCGATAATCGAGAACCCATCCTATAATTGCCGGGGCGTCGAATTTATCGTTCTCTCGATCATTTCCTCTCTGATAACGATTTCATTATCCACCCTTGGATGGAGATAATAGAAAAGTAATAGTCGGGGAGCTTTTCGTACAACTTGTGTGAAACTTTGACAGCTGACAGCTGCCCTATTTCTATTTATTCGAAATAACGATTCGAATGTAGACTCCTCGAAACAGTTGAAGGGACAGTTGTCATATTCAAATAACTGTATTTCAGCTAAAAATTCAATCGATTAAGTGATCATTTTATTTGAATTTTCCTCTTTAAAATGATCTTCGGTCAATTCGATTAAATCACTTTTAGTAAAATTATAATTGTGTGAAAATGACGAGTGTCCCTTTTTGAGGAGTGTAAGTTGTTCGTGATTACAGAGTTGATGTCAAAAACAAGTCGAGAAAGTCAAAATCGATCGGTAGGATTCGGCAAAAACTTATCCCATTACGTACTTTCTCACAGCTCGTGGCGTGCGAAAAAGGGGGAGGAAAATACGCGAAGCGTGGGCTTACTCGCGCGTTTATTATCGCCCGGCGCCAGTCTCGTCGCGTGCGGCTCGAATTATAAGATCCACGAGGAGGCTCGAACCGGTCGGGGTAAAAGGATTTCACGAGTCGAGACTACGCTGGCTCGCGCGCGATCGTCCCTCGCGATTATGATGTCTCTCTCTCTCTCTCGCTCTCTCTCCCTCTCCCTTTCGCGGCTTACGGCTCGTCGGGCGTTGAAAAATCGGGAGGGATCGAGCTGATTAGCCGTGGAATGCGATTTATCGGTAACCGGTGGTCGTCCACTCTAATTAAACCCTCGCTCTTATCGTACACTAGAATCGCGATGACGATTCCCTAAGAAACGTCAGAACGGTTGTACTCCGGCAGACGTAATAGATCCTTATCGTAGATCGGAATTTCCGCGTTCGTAATTCAACCGAAGGGAACACTTTTTGGTTCGTTTTTTTATTTCTCGACCGATTCGCATGGCGGAACCTCCCGGTGGGTCTACCCTTGACATTTTTCCTCGCTCGATATTTCCCGCAATCTGCAAAAATTTCGCGCGAGGACTGTCATTGTTCCTGGATTTCTTTGTCCGGGACGATATCGCGAGAGAGCAACGCGATAACCCTGCGCCTCGTCGCGATATCGTGTTCTGCTCGCTCTCGCGGTTACGATGAACGTAAACCGAGACGCCCCCGCGCTCACCCGGTTATCCCTTTCTCTACGGTTATGAGGAGAAAAATAATTTTTCGCCTTCTTGTATACACACTGCGCTCGAGCCGTTTTACAACCCCAGGCTCGTATCTTTTTCCTACGAGCGTTACCGAATCGTAAAAATAATTGTTACGATAGCGAGAGAATTTTTCAGGGTGCGCTCTCGAACGTTTTACAGTCGGCTTTTTTTTCCTCGAGCGGGGAATGGTTTTTCGTAAGGCCGCGTTTTCCATTTACTCCTTTTTTTCCTGTATAAAGTATCGGTAATTTACGATCGTGGGAGGAGCGAATGACTTTTCATGGCCCCTGTCGGTTTCACGGGAGTAAAAGAGTTGTTTTTTATCGAGAGTTCCGGGAAGAAAAGATTTTCGAGTTTTTCATAGTGAGAAAAACGATACTTGCCTAATCATTTTGTTATTTGCTCTAGCAAGCACTGGAACAAATTCAAGAAAAATAAATAAAAAGGAATATGAAAAAAATATGTATGTTTTTTGGATTAACCGATTGAACCGACAATTTTTTGATCCGAACAAACTTTTGTGGGGATCTACTCGTTAATGGCCCGAGCGGGGAAAATCCCGAAAATGATTTTCGTCCCGGTAGTCTCTCGATCGAGCAGACTATACACTCTCCCCTCTAATGGTCTCGCGAATGGACGTCGGCACTTATCCGGCGCTCCCTTTCGCGCCACTCAGCCGGCTCTGTCGTCCCACGCGAGCGCCTCTTTTCTCCCCGAAACAAAAAGAAGAGCCGCGCGCCGAGGAGAAAAAAATGTTTAATTTTCGGATTTCGCCTGCCACGGATACACGAGGGGTGTTCGAGCGAGTGAGACACAATGGGGTGCGCAGAGGGAAGGGTGCTCTCTCGCTCGGAAACCGCGAGAGCGATACGCGTAGGATTAATCGAGCGTAACGCGCTGCGAGTGCCACTCGAGCGCGAGAGGAGCTCGATTTGCCATCGTACGTCATTGTGTCGGGTGTTGGCCTCTCGAGGAGAGAAAAAAAAAAGAGTCGAGTTTCCTCGCTTTCCAAATGGCAATTCCATAACGGGAGCGATAAATCGAATCGTGAGCTCGATCGATTCGATACGCGGACCGGAAGCCGCTCTCGATAAAATCGCGTGGGAAGGAGAAATCTCCGCAAGCTCTCTCGCGAAATTTCGCAACTCCGAAAGCTCAGCACGGTACCGAGTCTCTGCTCGTGGCCGTGACCTCGGTGACCTCGACGTTCCCCTTCTTCCTTCGTATTCTCTCTTTGCGTTTTTTCAACTTGCTGTGTAACATTTTGGTCATAATGAAATTTAAAAAGAAAAATACATTATAATTTGTTGGGAATACTTATATAAATGATATCAAGTATTAACAAATAATAACATTTATACTTTGTAGTAAAAGTTTTATTCTTGACGAGTTCAAACCGGTAATAAAGTCGTTTGTTTCGTTATAAAGTGTTCATTGTTGAATTTTGATGTTACACTTTTAACTAATCTTGTCCAACGATTTTTTAGATTTTTGTTCATTTCATAACAAGGAGAGTTACACATAAAAATAAAGCCTTCAATTTTTTTGCGTTTTTATTTTTCGATATTGGCGACCCTCGACGAGTGCCCGGACCGCGACAATTCCAATATTTATCGCTCCTATTCAACGCTCTATTTAACTTATGAAAAGGTAACGCGGAAATAGTCGATATTCATCGGGCGAATCTATCCGGGCGCTTTACCAACCCCGATATCGATTATATCGCGCAGATATCGTGCAGCTGCCGTCGTCGTAGGCGAATCCGTCGATACAGCAGAGAGATATCCGATGAGAAAGTCGTCGACTGTAACCAGCTGTTGCGTGGATCTTTTCTTGCCGGAATCATTTACGTCAGTCCGAAAAAATTTTCCTCAATTTTCTCGCTGGCCCTGACGTCTGTTCGCCTTTTTTTGTTTCATTGTCACACTGCAAAAAAGTGTAGAATGTACATTTGCATATGTTCAAATAAATATTTAAATGTTTGTAAAGATACCAATTAAACTATTATTTGCATATATGTAAATGACTATTTAGTGTATTCTATAAAAATTGTTTTTGCAATGCACAATTTCGTCATCCACGATAAAATTTGTGATTTATTAGGATTCTGATGAAAACTGCAGGGGTAGAATGAAAAAGAACCTTTCCGTTCGAAATTTCACATGCTACGTTTGAAGAATAACAGAATCTCAAAACAGACCTTGAGTCAACAAGTGTTCCATTAATTCTTTTGGGAAGTGACTGAGTTTTAGAGGCCTGTTCGAGAAGAATGGCCCATTCAGGGGCTCCTCACCCCGCCGATGAAAATTCTCGTTACGTGCTCGTTCTTTGCGTCGGTGATGTTTTACTTGTCGAGAAAACAAAAATAAAAAATTCACTCCCCGATCGGTGAAAACTGGCTACGTGTCCAGTTGTTAAAAGGACGGAAGTGTCGGGAGATACAATGAACGTACACAATGTACATCCGATATAGCTGGGCACGGCAGTCGGTCGCTGAAAATAGAGGCTCGTGGGGAAATTTCGTCGAACTGTGCGTACACGTTTATGCGAGATCGCGCGAGGCGCGTGCCGCCGCATAAATTCGCTAAGGGCGCCAGCCCTTCGAACGAACCATCGGTGTCTGCTGGGGGTTAGATAAGAGCCAAGGTTGATCGTAGCGAAACGATCCGTCCCATATAACAATAACAGTACCTAAAATAGTAATTTATCACTTCACTTTTGTATTAATACCCCTTCAAGACCAAAAATCCATTAGGCTACTTAAAAAAAATACAGAAAATAGAGTAAGTGTAACAGAAGTTGGAGCAGTACAGGGTAAAGATATACAGAAAAGTACAAGTTCAAAAATTATAAGCCATTTATTATTTTCAAAAGACTATACGGTTAAAAATGATCAAATCCAATTGATCATATGATTATTCTAAAATTTGAATCTTCCTCTTTAAGACAATCCCTGCTCGATTTAATTATTTCCAGCTGAATTATATTCTTTGAAAATACTCTAATTTTTTTGAATAGTGTATTTCCCATTTTTATTCTCTTTTTGAAATGTTTTGAACTGGAATAATAGAACTCTGGAGAACCCGGTGCCCTCGAGTAGCACGAGCGGAGGTTATTTAAACGCCCACCGGGCGCATCGTACCCGATATTTTTACTCTCTAGCTCCGCGAGGCGTGGCTCGCACTCGCCCTTTTATACCTTTCGCGCCAGTCGCGGCTCTACAACGCCGAGGGCGCCCCCTTCGCGCGACTCAGCTTCTTATATCGTCAACGAGATAACCCGAGCTCACCCACGCGCCTCCGCTGAGGCCCTTCGTGCGTAATTTCGCATGCGAGCCTCCTACGAGAGAAACGTTATATACCTCGAAATACGCTCGTAAAAATAATTAAAGGGACACTCGTCATTTTCATACAATTATAATTTGACTAAAACTGATTCGATCGAATTGAGCAGGCCATTTTAAAAAGAAAAATTCTAAAAAATTACTTAATCGATTCAATTTGATCTTTTTTGAAATACAGTTATTAAAAAATGACAACTGTACCTTTTATTACGAGGATTTTATTAATGAAAATATCGTGAATGGTCGATGGGAAACTCGATCGGCCGCGGTGCGCACGTTGCGAGTGTAAACAACGTCTCGGCTATCACCGAAAGATAATAAAACAGTCCCATGAACGAGTGGGAGCGAGAAAGAGAGAGAGTGGCCATCTGCACTCGTTTCCGTTCCAGACGGTTCGCTCCGAAGTCTCTGAATTAATTTCGTCGAATTATACCGGGTGGCTCATTAAAACCGGCCGGTCTTTACCTGCCGAGTTGTTTCTTCCCCCCCTGCGAGAGTGCGAGACGCGGGAACGTCTCTGTCGATCAGGAGCGGCTCTATAGGCGGCCCACCCGCGCCACGTCTTTTGTTAACGGCGCTTTGTGGTCGCAACGAGTCTCTCTCGACCACCTCCGATGACTCAGACCGACTCTGCTTTCTCTCTCCCTCTCTCGAGCGTACCGCGAACTCGGCCGCGTTAGAAATTCCGTAATAGTTGACCGAAATTTTTCCCTTTTTCGGCGAACCCGAAACGGTAGTTTTCGAGTGGTGAATCTTTCAGGGACTCTTGAAAAAGAAGTCGGAGTGACTCAGAATGGAATTTTTTCCTCCATCGACTCGCGTGAAATTTTAAATAACGAGACACCCTTCAGGGCTCCTAATAACACAGTTGTTCGCGAGACTGCGAGTAAATAATAAAAATAAGAAAATGAAATTAGAGGACGTTGCCTCGACGATTCCGCGACGGATGACTCATTCTCACCGCTGGAAATAGTCCGACGTTGATCGAGATATCGTCGAATTCCTTTGATATCTTGACGATTGTCTACCAACCTGGTCCGCGAAATATTTCTCAAAAAAAGATTCTCTTCAAGACATGAAATTTTAAACGATTGGAGAAAATTTTAGGGGCGAGTGCGCACGCTCCTGGCTCGGGGATAATTTTCGTTAAGAAAGTCGCGATTCGCGTTTAATTTCGGAACGGAGAAAGACCCTCTCGTGGAGTCCCGAGATGCGATTCGACGGTCAGGGCCGGCGTCTAAAAATACTTTGCACACTCCCCCCTTTCGGTTTCCGAGCCGGCACTCGAACCGCCCACGATTCACGACATTCTCGCAGTTTCGTAATTCGCCTTTATACGGTAATCCGAAATAATATAATTTGAGACAAAGAGGGGGGTCGATTGAGAATTGGAGCGAAGGAATGAGAGAGATCCGAGAATAAATAGAGGAGACAGGGTTGCGTTTTGATTGAAAGAAAACGCTAATTTGGGGAACGGTAATTGACTCTAGTAATGAACAAAATTTCTATTAAAAAAATTATTTCCTTACAGAGTAAACAGAACGTTAATTTACTGAACTTGTCTCGGGCAATAAACAAAAAATTATTGCTATCGAAAAATCGTTTCTTTTTATTGTCTTCTATCGCTATCGAAGTAAACGAGAGCAGCTTAAGAATCCCTCGGGGTCCGCACGAGGCACGCACGTTCGAAGGAAGAGATACAAAAAACGTCGGAAGTAACGTTTGAAATAGAAGGAAATAGATCGACGGATCTTTCGTGTATTAATCTCATACACGGGCTGATGTTCCTCTCTTGTTAGCTCGAGATTGATATTGTAACCTCCGGATTGGAGAATTCCTTCCTATTTATCATACTGCCGGTTCCTCTCACGATGAATACCCTCGGTGAAACTAAACCAACGGAGCTGATTTTCCTTTGGGTCTTGATGTACGAATCTTGGTACACATTTTTCCCCTACACTGCAAAAAATTTATACTAAATATATATTTGCATACGTTCATGAATATTTAATTCGATAAAATGAATTATTGTTTATGATCAAATATTATTTGACATATGCGAATTCGGTACATTCTACAAAATTTTTTCAGTGCACTGAAAAATAAAATTTTTATCAAAGATTAATTGGCTGCTTGGCGAAATCTCCGTATCAGCCGGGAAGGAGTGGCGAGATGACATCGCGCGATCGCCCGCAAGTCTCTAGTGCTCGTACGAAAAAACTCGAAGCGATCTTTATTCTGTATACGATCCTAAAAAAAAAAAATAGCAACCAAATTCAAGCCATTAACGAGAGATCGTGTTTCAACGTCAAAACTTAATGGAAGGACACGAGAAATTGCCGTTTCCTTCCTCCGTCTCGTTCCGAAAATTCGATATTAATGTCACGCAATTCACGCCATTTGTCATTTAAATATATATATATATATATATATACCATATCTACACAAAATGCAGCAAGTTTTTAGGAAGGGGGTAGGAAAGTTCTCCGGCGCAGGATCGAGGGTGAAATTCTTGTACGAGGCTCCTGGTTTGGCAGTGAGAAAAAAACCTGTCCTCTCACCCTCTCCTGCGGGAGAGAATCGATATCGACGCATGCGCAAGCCTGAGAGTGCCCACCTAGTTTCCTCTTCTGTTCGCCACTCCGTCTGTGTCCCTCTCTCTCTCTCTCGCACTTGCGTGCTCACGCGCTCTGAGGGGATGAAAGGGGAGGGAGGGAGAGAGCTCGGGGCTCCACGTTGAATCTCTCGCGGATCTGCATCCAGTATTCGCAACGATGCCTCGATGAAACCGTCCATATTTCTCTCCCCATCGATTATTCGTCGAATTTATTTTCCCCTCGCGATGAGTTCGTACGATCCCCTACGCTATGTTCGTTTTTCTCTTTGAGTGTCTTTCGTTCTCACCGAAAAATGGACCGTCTGTTCAGGTGGAAGAGCCACAAGGCTCACGACGATGTGAGTGAGAGACTCCCCAAAAAAAAGTTCAAAATTGTTATGTTCAATCTCGACAAATTGATTTATTGTTAATTTCTTGTTTCAGGGCTTGGACAGCGTCAGCTCGGCCACCCTACGGCCCTTCAACTCGGACATGAACACACCGCGAATCGACAGCTATAGGTTCTCCATGGCGAATCTCGAGGGTGAGTAATACCATTGGTTCTTTTCTGCGCGTATATCCGGCTCTGCGAACGTAAAAAGCATTCATCGCGCGATTTCCTGCGTTTTGTTCGCGAGGCTCAATCCGGGATGACTTTTCCTTTCCTGCTCGTCCATCTTCGTCCGATACTCCACACGAAAATTGGCGCGAAACCGCCCCGAGCCTTTTTTTCTCATCCCTCTTCATCGGACCTGGCACGACGATGGCTCTTTTTTCATCGATCGTATATTGACGGTGAAGTCCGACGAGACGCGAGATGATTGGACGAGAGGAAAGAGAATTTTTCCACTAAATCCGATAACTTGGACCTCGTAGATTCGATAAGATAAATCTTTTCCAGAGGTCGTTTCTCGAATCGAAATTTTTTTTTTTACTACTACGAGTTATATAATACACGACGTACGAACGAGGAAACGAATGCAGAACTAACGCCACGGCAAAAGAAAAACAATCCGTCCAAAAGATACAACTCACTCCAATAAACAACGCGAACGAACCTATGGACTTCCCAGTTAAATATTTACAATCGAACGGCGCACGATGGCCCAAATAGATACGGAACGTGATTCTCTTACGGCTACTACGAGCTCAGACTACTCGTCGATAAGAATCAAAGTCTATCCTCCCGTTGCATTTTTTTATCGCGCTCAATCGAAGTCTCTCGCTCCACGAAAGGTCTGGAGAAAAATTGTTCCCGAAGATGCATTCGATAAACAACGCCGCGCATAATTGCATCGCGCTGAAATCTCCAGGCTGTGACATATCGCAATTCTGAGAAAAATTCACGCTCTCGAGAAAACCGAAACGATTAAGCGAAGGTCGTCTTCGACGTTGAACGGTGAAACTCGAGTTTTCCATTATCTTTACGTCTCGCTGGCCTTCGTAATACGCGTTTCACCTAGGCGAGATTTTTTTTTTTTTTCATTCGAAAATTACATCCACGCGATGACTCTGGAAGGGGTGCATCGGTGCGAGGGAAAAAGGGAAGAGAGGCGAACTAAAACGCGAGCCAGGGTGTGGCTCATTAGTTAATTACTTATCGGGGTTACCCGATCACGCGATCCTGGGATTCCCATTTTGCACTTGAATTTTTTTTATTAAAAATTTGAGTTTGCATCTACCAGAAAAATTTTTGAAACGAATTATGTTCGACCTACACTTGAGTTTTCCCCTTGACGCATTTTTCACGTTCCATCGTATTGTGTCGAGGTGACTGTGCGAATTACAGCAAAACGATCGACGGGACGCGCTACGGATCGATCTGGGTTACGTCGCTCGCGTTATCGGTTTCGGGTCGGCTGATTTGCATAATCCATGCTCGACACGATGGGTTGAACGCACTTTCGTATCTCGAGTGCGATTAGACTCTGCGGAAGAAAAAAGTTTACAGAGGGGGTACAAAAAATGGTCATGTAATACACCGAAAATAAAAATTGAATTCACTTCATGTACATACAAATAAGTATATAATATAATATTATTAAATTTTTCTAAAAATTCGTTAAAGCTAATATTCATTTGAAAATATAGAAATACACATTTCGTTCGATGGTATAAATTATTACTTAGAATAAAAAAACGATACTTAGAAAATTAGTATTTTCACAAACAAATATTTGATTGTACGCTTGTTTGAACGTATACAAATAATAAGTAAATTCTGCAAATTTCCAGTGTACAGTTTCTTTGAAGTGAAAGGAATTCGGACAGTGATTGAATCCAAGAGAAGGCGAGAAATTGGTGCGAAATGTCGTTCTTAATTTGTCCAGTTCCGCCCACACACTCCAATCAATACGAATTTTCAGTCTGCCCACGTGCTCGCATCTGCATGCCGTTCCTCTGCCCCCCGTTTGTTTCCTCAATCTATCAAATAATCCCCACCTCGATCAATTGTTTTTCTTCCCTCTCTCTCTCTCTCCCTCTCTCTCTCTCTCTCTCTCTCTCTCTCTCTCTCTCTCTCTGCCACCGCCGACGTAGGAGGTTAACGAGCCGACGAGGAGCGCGCTCGCGCGGAAAACTCACGAGCTCCCCCCCGTCGACCCTCTCGAGTCTGTTCACCTTGCGTTTCAGTACTCGACGGAAGCTCGCGAGGTGTGCGTCACGTGCAAGCTCCTCTGTTTATATTTCTTTTTCAAAACGCGATATGTGGCGTCCCTATCGTTTCCCGAAGCGATTTCGGCTCTCGTCGTGTCGAGTGTAACAAGCGTGTGTAAACATCGGAATATGTCATTGTAGCGGACGAGGTCGAAGATGCTCGGTCACTTGGGCACGAATCAGAGCGTTCTGGGCTACGTGCGAGGTAATAATCGTCAAAAAATTCCCTCCCTCTCCTCCCCGAGTCCCTCGGGCGTTCGAGAAAATTGGCAGTTTTAAATTGCGAGGTATAGAAAGCCGGCTTAGAAAGTCGATTACTCGGCGCGATAACGAAACGAAATTCTCGCCCCGAGTTGTTGCGGAATTGTACGCAATTGCGCCGGATTAGAATAGTTTCTTCGATAAGTTTTAACGTTGAAAATTTCCGAGTCCGATCGCCGGATGGGACTCTCATTGTCCCTCTCTCTCTCCTGTCCCTCCTCGCGGACAATCGATCGTCGAAAACTCAGAAGGGCATTACGTCTCTTGGCACGAGTCACGTGTACGCTGCATCGCGCGACGAATACAAATCGTAAAAATTTTCGATTCCGGACGAGGCGTCGGTTAACGGTGACCGAGAGCCCCTCGAAATGACCATTTTGTACATCCTCGCGAGTTTTCAACGTCCTTTTATTATTTATAAGCTCAGCGTACTCGCTCGTGGCGGCAAAGCGAAAAAAATGAGGTCTTCCGGTTTACTGAGGAAAGTGCAACGGTTTTCCTTTTCATTAAGCGCCACGGCGCCATTGACCGGCCTCGCGTTTACTTGCCTCTTCGCTTTTTTTCCTCTTCTTTCCTCAAAGCTTTGATTCTCTCTCTCTTTTTTTCACCTCCGCTTCTTTCGGCCACGCTCTCGTGAGCCGCGCAAAAAAGAGAACTCGTCGCGAAACGGCTCGTTACAAGACTTCCGGTTTACATCGATACATTTTTTTTTCTTTTTTCGTTCCGAGGTGGAGCCTCGGAATAGCCGGCAACTGGGTTACACGCCGATATTACAACGTACTCTGTGCAAATATTTTTGCAACGCGGTCTTGTTATGACGCCCGTAAACAACCGAACGCGAGTGAAAAAATAACTAGGCCAGCTTTTCTCGTTTCTTTCGCTGGACAAAAAGTCTCCGCTGAAAATTTTGCAGCGATCGAGTTATCTCCGCATTCCCGGGCGAATCGTCACACGCTCGCCTACGTGAGGTAACTCGAATCGCGAAATTCGGTCTTCCTACTCGAGCGGTTTGATAGGGAAAAGAGCGATAAATAGTCAGTGCACTGAAAATAAAAATTTGTTCGAGCTACTTAATATTTGAAATATGAATAAAATGAATTCAATACAAAGAAATATTGTTTAAAATAAAATTAGTATCATCAACTCAAACATACTACCCATAACAATTAAAGGGACATTGGTAATTTTTAAACAACTGTGTCTCAGTTAAAAACATTTGAATCGAATCAAACAAGTCATTAAAGTTTGAATCTTTTAATTATTCGAAAATGATGTGTCCCTTTAATTTTTTTCAAGAGTATATATTTTGTTGAATGTACTTGTTGTTTGAACGTATACAAAAAGTAGATTCAACAAATTCTTATTTTCAGTGTAGTAACGGGAAAGGGAGAAAAAAGAGAAACGAGAGAGGGTGGGGATAAAAATATCGCAAATTATACGTATTCGCAAGCGAGGATAATCGCGATTCCGATTACCGTATAACGCGCGGATAGGCGCAACGATCCCCCGCGAGAAAGCAAGCCCGACATTACGCTCATCGCGAACGCGCTAGTCGAGCTAATTTTCGTTAATTATCCACCTGCCTTGGCGCGCTGTACCGCTATCGAGGCTCACGCGATGAAAAATATCGTTCGGGATCGTTTCGTAAGCGTTTGAATAAACATTGGTGCGTTATTCGTTTTGCAGACTCACAGGATGTCGATCTCGACGCGATTCTCGGCGAGCTGTGCGCGCTCGAGAGGCATTGCGACAGCGACATGCAGGGAACGCAGCAGCCGGATTCCAACAGGCAGGGCCGTCCGAATAGCACGAGGATCAACCCCGGGGACAGCAACGACATTGGCAAAAACGAAGGAGGTGAGAAATTCAGTTCTTTACGTAAAAACAAAAATTTTTATTCAATTCACTCAATATTTATTTCAAAAAAATATTCAATTCGAGAAAATTATTGTTTATTGGTTTAATTGGTATCTGTACAATTATTGTCTACCAAATTAAAGATTTATTTGACGTATTATTTTCAATGAAAACATTTTTTTTATTTTTTTCTAAAAATTGTTTCAAAAAATTCCAGGTATCCGGACAGACAGTCCAGACAATGACAGCGCCTTCTCGGATACGGTGTCGATGTTGTCGAGCGAGAGCTCGGCGAGCAGCAGCGGCTCCGGGCACAAGCCACCCCAGACCGCCATGCACACAGCTCCACAGCAGCAGTCCCACCAACTTATGGGTAAGTAAATTTTTTAAAATAAACTACTCAAAACAATTAAGGGGATACTCGTTAATTTCGAACGGTTTTATTCGAACAAATCTTTCACTTTTCACTTTTTTTTCATTTCATTTTTGATGAATTGATGAATAATGAAACCAATAACAATTAAAATGATAAAATAATTATTAAATAAATGTATTTTACACAGACGCCGCCAGTAGAGCAAAATCGGAGAAGATCAAACTCGCCCTGGAGAAGATGCGCGAGGCGAGCGTGCAGAAGCTGTTCATCAAGGCCTTCACGCTTGACGGTAGCGGCAAGAGTCTTCTAGTGGACGAGAACATGAGCGTGGCTCACGTAACGAGACTCCTGGCCGACAAGAACCACGTGCCGATGGATCACAAGTGGGCGGTGGTCGAGCACTTGCCCGATCTTTTCATGGGTAAGCCGTCAGGTTTTACAAATAGAAAAAGCAAACTAGTTTCGCGTCATTTAACGTTGTTCCTGTCGTGTTCAGAGCGAGTGTACGAGGACCACGAGCTGCTGGTAGAAAATTTATTGCTATGGACGAGAGACTCGAAAAACAAACTCCTGTTCGTCGAGAGGCCGGACAAGACCCAACTGTTCCTGACACCCGAAAGATTTCTGCTCGGCCCGAGCGATAGGAGCATCGGGGAGTACGACGATCACTCGCGCAACATTCTCCTCGAAGAGTTCTTCTCGAGCAGCAACGTGGGAGTGCCTGAGGTTGGAAAATTAAAATCCGCTTACGTCGTTTCTCGGTAGAAATATGGGCCAAGCTGATCGATTATATATTTTTTTTTGACATTTATAGGTCGAGGGTCCGCTGTACTTAAAGTCCGACAGCAAGAAGGGCTGGAAGAGGTATCACTTCATATTGAGGGCTTCGGGCCTGTACTACTGGCCGAAGGAGAAAGCGAGAACGGCCCGTGATCTCGTCTGTTTGGCCACATTCGACGTCAATCAGGTTTACTATGGCGTGGGCTGGCGAAAGAAGTACAAGGCACCCACGGACTTCTGCTTCGCCATAAAACATCCGCGACTGCAGCAGCCGAAATGCACCAAGTACATCAAATTCCTCTGCGCGGAGGACAACGCGTCCCTGGAGCGCTGGATGTGCGGGATCCGGGTCGCCAAATACGGCAGACAGCT
Source organism: Goniozus legneri (assembly GCA_003055095.1). Taxonomy (NCBI): domain Eukaryota; kingdom Metazoa; phylum Arthropoda; class Insecta; order Hymenoptera; family Bethylidae; genus Goniozus; species Goniozus legneri. The sequence goes on from NCVS01002355.1 coordinate 23,843, forward strand.
GATGGAGAATTACAGATCGCTGGTGACCGTTTTGGCGGAGGAGGACCTCGATCTGCTGGCTCACGCGAGGTCCTGCTCTGTCAGCTCGATAGCCGTGCCGGTTAACCAGACGCAGTACAACACAACCAACGACAACGCTCGTCACTTCAACGAGAACAGCATTAGACACAACAACAACGAGACGTCCACGACGAGGCAGTACGAGGGACAGAGGCAGAGCTACACGAACGACGGCAGACTCAGCAGAGCGAGCAGTTCGAGTTCTAGTGGTTGCTTGTCGGACGGAGCACCCAGCAGTTGCGAGGTCGCTTTCGAGTGCGGGGAATTTCCTACGGGCACGATAAAGAGGAAGCCGTCGATGAACCCAAAGCTGCCTCTCACGTCTATCACGAGGCAGTTGAAGGAGGTTGGCGAGACTGTCAGAGACGAACCGGATTCCTGTCCGAGCCCCACCAGTTCCGGTTCTGGAACCCTCACCAGACGACACAGCCGTCGGAGAAGCGGCACGGATTCCGATGGTTCGGGCACTCTCAAGAGGCACCACAGGTCGGGTAACGCGACCCCTGTCAGTCCAGTCCCACCTGGCACACCGGTCAGGGAACAAGCTAGCCCCATGGGCTACGTCAGGACGGACAGTCAGGACTCGAAGACACCGAACAGTCCCATCCAGCCATGCATGGTACTATTTTCTTAAAAAACAGAAATACTTGAACCAACATGTTTGGCATTATAGAACACATTTATTTGATTCGAAAAATTATTTCTCTTACACTGAAAATAAAAATCTATTGAATATTTGTATTTTAAATTAAAATAAATATTTGGTTGAATTTACATGACATCTGTTTGAACGTATACAAATGAATTTTAAGTAAATGCAATAAATTTTTATTCTCAGTGTACACTGTAAAACAATTTTGTAGAACGTACTAAATATTTATTTTCATATGTTCAAATTAATATCAGTACACTCTACCAAATTTTTCAGTGTAGTAATAAAAATACTAGAATTTTTCTAATACTGTTAATTTCCAGATGGACTCGATAACGTCCCTGCCGCCGCCACCTTCGCCTCCGAGGATCTGCGACGAGGCGGAATCGGACAGCGAACCTCTTCCACCACCGCCGCCAGAGATGTTCCGTTCCAACTTGTCGTTGGACTCTCTCCCGCCGCCACCGGCGCCTGGCGAGCTGCCGATGTGCAACGCGCCAGAACTAACCGGCTCGACGCTGAGCCTGGCCTCGTTACCACCGCCGCCGAGTCCTCTGGTCGGCGAGACTGGCACGATTCGCCGAGCCAGGCCGAAGCAGAACGCTATAAATAACGTCATCTCGTCGGACAACACGCGACAAATGGACAATCAGACATACGTCAGCGTTAATAACAACCAGAACCACAACAACTCTTCTTATCTGGGATCGAGCGCCAGTACACCGACTTATGCTCCGAGCTCTCCAAACCTGGTCGCACCACCTCCCTTCGTACCTCCCCCGGCTTACGGCTCTCAAGCACACGCCACGCAGAGTCTCAATCGTCAGAGCTCGAAGATCGAGTCCATCTACGCGCAGAATCCTCACTGCAACACAATCGCGAATCCGATAAGGCCGAATCCTAATATGGACACGGTGAGAAGGAGCGCGCTGAAACAAGGAACCGGACACTACGCGAGTCCGCCTTACCTGGCGGAGCTGAAAGCCGCCTCGAGTCCTCAGCCTCAGCGAAGGGTGACGATTCAAGAGCCCCCCACCTCCCCGAAACCGAAAACTGGCACAGGGAAGAAGATCACCTTCAATTTGCCGCCTCAGGTGGAACCAGGTAGTCCAGCTTTGCCCCAGCGCAAGCCGATCCCTCCCAGACGCTCGGACAGTACTCGTTTGACGTCCCCGAAGAAGTTGGCAGCCTCCGATCAAGCACCCCCAGGAGACTTCCTCAAGGACCTTCAGAGGGTCATGAGGAAGAAGTGGCAAGTGGCGCAGAAGTGCAAACTCGACTCTACCACGACGCCCCACGAAGTGCTCGGTTTTCGAGACCCTCCCCCGGCCATTGCCGACTACCGGGAGACCAACGTGTCCAACTGGGTACAGGAGCATTACGGGGCTGATAATTTGTACGAAAATGTTTACATGACGGATCCGCATGCCCCAGTCGAGTACGCGGCCAGTCCGGTGAGACAACCCAGCGTGCGTTTTGCCGACGAGAACAGGAGCATGAATATTGTTAATGCTATCGCGAGCAAGAAGAGACCACCACCTCCCCCGCCGAAGAGGGCCGAAACTACGCATCTAACTACTACGAGAGCAATGCACTGACAATAGCAGACGGTCGAGTCAGGAGCTAAAACTCGTTGGTTATGTTGTCTGTGTCGCTCATGGAAGAACTGACGTTCGATTGTAAGATTCTGTGATCGATAATGAACCCTGTATCGAAAATCTTGCGTTTACTCGGCGTAACAAGCGTCCCCGATTAATGTTCTGTCGTTTCGTTTGTATTGTTGTCGTTGGCAAACTATGAGAGAATCTTGAGTAGAAGAGCTTCTTATTTTTTAGTATCGCGTATGACTCGCGATGAATGACTTGTTTTTTCGTCATTTTTAAGATATTTGGCGTGAATAAACTATATAGACGCTGTATATTCTTTATTGTTGGACGCGATTTATCGTGATTTATAGGTCGCGTGGTCCGTCGAATTCTATTTTCATCGAGAGGAAATTATTTGTTACGAGTGAAGAAAAAAAACCAATATTTAATTCACGTAGTTTATTATTAGCTATTATAAATGAAAAATTGACGTTTCTTTGTTCTTTTTTCGATTCACTTTATCCAGATTTCGGCAAATTTTTACAAAGAGGGAAAAATTGATGATTTGTAAAACATAAACTTAGACACTGCCGCTAATAATGAATATGTGATACAAAATCGAATAATTATCGAACGTAACGTAATTAAAAAGAAAAAAAAAATATAAATTGTAACTAGATTACGATGAACTAGTTCTGCCATCTCTAATGGAGAGTATTTTGTACGCACAGACTAGTGCGTAAAGTTAAAACCATGTATTCTCAGCAAAAATGCATGTGAAATGAAACAAGAATACAACGCAAATTTTATAACCAAGGTGCTTTATCACGGTAAACAAATTATGGATACATACACGTACATACAAAAAACGTAAATACTTTGTATTACGATTGAATTTTCGTACGTAGATGTATATATATAAATCAAAAATGTAAAGGTTTTGTATCTGCAAAAGTATATGCAAAGGAATCCCGATTGGCGTATAGATGTGTAGGTACGCAGAATTATGTGAAAGCTGTGCAAGTGTACACATGAAATCTATGATCGACGTTTGTAATCGACCGATCAAAAGACTTTAAACTGCAATTATATGTTATTCGATAACTTCAGATCTCTTTTATGCCATTTATCTTCGATTGAATTTCTGTGAGCAATATTAAATGTTATTAGATTTAATTTCATTTTTCATTAACGAATTATTTCTGTGCATTTTGCTGGCCGATTGAAAAATGTATTATACTGGCGTCATTAACGAGTTGACCTACGGAATAAATGAAATTTATTCGAATATTTTTTCGTGTCGATTCGCTTTAACTCTGCCATATATCGAAGTCAATCAGCAAAATGTTATTTTTCGTTTGAAAGTGAAATTTGCATTTCTTCGACAATTATACATTAAAATAGTAATGAAATATTGTGATGAGATTTTTTAACTACGTCAATTTAAATAGAAATCGTTCACAACGTGAAATTAGATTTTATCGTTGTGATCGCCAGATGGAATTTCTAGAAGCGAATACATTGTTTGTATCACGACTTTTAAGAAATTTTGGCGAACAAATCTTTTTGATCGTGTGCCACCGAGCTATTTACACTGTTGATATTAACGAAACAATCGTAAAACGTGAACTGTTCGAAAACTTGAAAGAGAAGTAACAGTTTTTTATATAAATATTGTAAGCAAGGTGAAACGCGAAATTTTCAAACTATTGATGATCTTTATGCGGTATAAATCAGGTTTTTCAATCAAAAACTGAACCAATACAAATAATGACCATTCAAGACTTATTGTATCAAATTTTGAGGCCGACTTTACTGTCCGACTGTTTCCTACATGAATTTATAGAGAAAATTACATCCGTATGTATTTCATATGAAATTGAAAACTAGTCGTAAATGGAATTTCGATATTTGTTTGGTACAAAGATGAAGAAATGGCTTTCTACGTTTCGTTTAAAATTTCTTCATATTTCTAAAGAAAGTCAATAATCAGAATGTAAATTGTTCTTTAATGAAATATATGGATTGTTTTACTTTTCAAATAAGTAACTTAAGTGTTAACAATTTGCGCTTAAACTATTTTTCGTCGATAAATGAAGAAAAAGGTTTAGTCAAATTATATTCTTTCGCATGTGAAAATAAAAAATTTTCAGCGAATCGGATTACGAAAATTGAGAGAAAAATGACCGGAAAGTCGATTATACCGTTCTTTTCGCTAAATTTTATAGTGCAATTAGGAACGTCGCAACGTAAATTCCAAGTGATTTATAAACGAAACAACTATTATTACAATATTAAAGACGATATTTTTCACTATCAATGACGTACCTTCTTCAATTGTATTTCTTAAGTTGTACGTATGTTTATGTAAATATTGTAACGAATGTGGGAGAGCAGAAAATTTTTTATTACAACAAATTTATATTAAATAAAAAAAGCATTTATTTATAAACAGTTGCGCTTAAAATTCACGTTTGCTACGTTTATTGAAAAAAGTAATCGAAAACGTAAACTGTCGTATTGGTAACATTTTCAAATCGACAATTATGCCATGTTGTAGGGTAGATTTTGAATTCGCAAAAAGGTTGTCTTCGAATCTATACGCAAGTTCGACTTGGAAATAAACAATTAACAAATTGTGACAATACTATAATTTCGGAAATTAACGCCAATTGTTTGAGGTATTAAACGAAGAATGAGGTAATTTAATGAATATTATAGATATTATATTCATGTTTTTTATGTAAATAAATTTTTGGTATATTTCAACGAAATGTATATTTCCAATTTTATTGAATTCCCAACTAACCATGATCAATAATTTTCAGTATAATTTATTCTCATAATTATAATGTTAAACTAGGTATTATTACAATAGAAACAAATAACTTAATAAATATGTACTTTCAATTGCAAATAAAAACAAGTAGGTAGTTCTCTAAGAATTGCGAGATGGCGCTTTCAAAATTTAGAGAACAAATTAGTTGAAGGAGTGTAAACAATCGCACCGTGTTTTAGACACGGAATTTTTTCAATGAAACTTTAGACGAATTTATTGATCAAATGATAAAATATATAAGTAAATATTTACTTAAATTATTACATTGATATTCCGTAAATATAACTTAAACCATAAGAGAAAGAATTAGTCGACTGTGGAGCTCGAGGTTATGTTTTACCTTCGAAGAGATTGAATTTTATTAATTAACAATGTCAATTCGCACGAAAATTCTACCAAAAACTATAAGCGATGCATTTTCAATGGTATTTATTCTCATAATAATACCACTGCTATATTGGTTCGAATTATGGATTGTTCTACCTAATCTATATAAACCAAACACAGTATCATATTTTTTACATTTTACTCTTGGAAATTTTTTGATGCTGAACATAGTAGGAAATCTCACCTATACAGTATTATGCGATACAACTATTAAAGGATGTATGATACCAGTGAGTGTAGCTGAGACCAAGAATGGATGGAGACTATGTATAGTTTGCGAGTCTCTCATGCCACCACGATCATGGCATTGTTCAACTTGCGATGTTTGCGTATTGAAAAGAGATCATCATTGTATCTTCACTGGATGTTGCGTAGGCCATTTTAACCATAGATACTTCATAATGTTCCTATTTTATATATTTATAGCCACGATATATGCATTTATTTATAATAACATTTTTATTTGGACTAGGATCGATTTTGAATTTCCTATGTCTATCATCAAGTTGGTCTTTCCTCTAGCCATATTTGTTTTTGGATTTGACGGATCAATAGAACAATTCTATCTATTACTTTACATAGTATCTTTAATGGGAATGCTATTTACTGGAGCATTATGCTTGTATCATTTTAATCTTATGTTTAATGGCACTGTTGCAAATGAAAGTAACAAAAAAAATTATAAATATAATTTAGGATGGAAACAAAATTTGAAAGAAGTTCTTGGAGAAAGGTGGTACCTTGCGTGGTTACTTCCTTATATAAAATCTGAATTACCCCACAATGGTGTTACATGGGATACTTATGATTCATGGAAAGTTAATAATTTAAAAAATAGATGAATAAACTAGTCACACTGATTGTTACACAAATCATATATTTTTTCCTAATATAATTGCAGTCTACAAAAATGCATGTAGCATATGAGGAAGAAACAGTATTTGATCAAATATTTTAATAAAATTACATTATTAACTATAAAATTTTTGTTCGTTAAAACTTAAATCTACAGTATTATAAAATGAATATTAATGATTTCATAACCATAAAATATGAAAATCAAATATAATTTCATTACCAATCATTATACATAAACTGTAATGTAAAATAATCCAAAATATTGTTAAACTGTAAAAAAATGTATGAGTACAAAAATTATACGGTTTTCAAAATTTTATAAAAATATATGAAATGAAAAATATTATTATTTATTCATTTTTTTGTGACATTTATACTTAAAGTAAAGCAATCAGGCGTCTTCAGATAGAATATTATATAAATAGAAATGTTTATTATCCTACAGACTAGCATAAATTGCACAAAAAATCAATATACAGCAATTTACAGAAAATAAGGTAAGTGTAAGTTGATTATATTACAACTTATTAGGCAGACTAAAAGATCATACTGGTATAAATGAAGTTCTATCAGAGGATAGATACTGTCAGGTAAAGAATTTTTTTTCTTATTCAATATAAGCAAAGAAGTTGCAGGTAGATGAAACAATCTTTACAAATATGTACATGGAACAATTAATTGTATAAAAAAATCTTCTATATAACATTAGTATTGAAAAATTAATATAATCAAAATATATTCCTATTTCATACTTTCCCAAGAAGACTAACGTAACACTTTTTCCTGAAATTTCTCCTTATTGCAAATTTTATACAAACTAAAATGAGTATTGTAGCTGATGCAATGTAAAGTACAACGCAAATACTTATATCAAATATCGTGAAATCCCAGCCAATTTTTTTTGAATCCATATATTTATTATCGACTAAACGGTCTGGCGATCTGATATTTCTGCTGTCATTATAACTTACATTTGTGCCATAATAATCAATGTTATCATAACTGTATTTAGTTTTAAGATATTTCAAGACTTCGTTTTTATTCCAATTACCATCATCGAACCTGCAAGCAGAACAATGCTTCTCTGCAGGATATTGAATCTTTTTATGAGCTGGATCCTCTGTTTCATCACCTGACAACCTTTGATTTACCTGATTGTGAGCTTCCCACAACCACAATATATTTTCATCGGTAGAGCTAACATGGAATATTTGTTTCTTTGCCGCCATATCAACAAAATGATCGGAACAATCGGCGCAACCAAAGAAAAATTTAATATATCCATGCATAGCTTTCAGAATTTTGTTTGGTTCAAATTGCAATTTATGTTCAGTTCTTAAAGCAAAATTAACCGATAGAGTATGGAACATTGTCCACAAACCACATGGATACCCTCTATAAATTTCGGAACTACCTTTACAACCGATCCATTGATGCGAACCAGATAAGGGATAAGAAATTTTTTCTATTGATTCTACTAATTGACGAAATTCATTACCCGTAACATGGTCTCTGGATAACAAAGTGGAATGTATGGTTTTTGTGAAATTGGAATTCTTATGAAATGGGAAATAGTCTGTTATTACTTCTAAGTAGAGAAGCAGAGCTTCTAGTTTTTGACCTTTGATGCTCTTATGAAGAGGGATTTCATGTTTCAAAGAATATTGTAAAGTGTTTTCCAGGTCCATTTGATACACTTTGTCATCAAATGATTCTTCTTTCTCGACAGTTGGATCGACCTTTGTAGCATTCAAAGGAAGCACACTTTCAGTCCATACTTTAACATTGTAATCAACTTCGATCAATGGTTCTATGTTCACTCCTTTGGTCAATAAATAATCCTTTAACGCACGTCTAATGCCTTCTCTAGACGGTGCTTTGATATTCACAGATTCCTGAGGTCCATCTCTCTTGTAAGATACTAAACTGGGGAACTTTGTTATTTTATGTATTACACAAAGCAATTCATTATCGGAAATAACCCTCCGGATTTGTATAATATTGACATTATGCATATCTAATATAATTTCTGCTCCCAATTGAGAATCTGGCTTCTCAAACAGTAGAAAAAAGTAGTTAACAGTATCTGGTAAGGTTTTCCAGACATCTGTTACCTCCGCAGTTCTGAAAATATCCATAGTTGAATTTCTATTATAAACCATTTGCTATAATTTTCGCATACCTATAAGGGGTAATATTTGGCCAAGTCGAACCTCGACCCTCTTGTTGCTCTCTTTCCAAAGTTTGTACTAAACTATCTCTAATAGCATCGGAAGTAGCACCCTTTTCAACTTCGATACCAAGAGATGGTAAACGAACATTTACTGGAAAATATTTAATTGTCGGGTATTTCATAATTTCATATTCTCTACATACTGGAGTATTTTCTTCCGCTGCGCAATCGATAGCAGCTACAACTACAATATCTCTCCAATCTGCAAGAGTTTCAAACAAATATCAGAAGTTATAAATTGACTTCTCAATAGACGAAAAAACATTCATTAAATCAACTCACTATAAATATCAATCGATAATTCTTTCCAAGTTGGCGCATATCGTATACAGAATCCGCACCAGCTGCTATAGAATTCAACCAACCACCCAGTGTTGCTTCCATACACAGTCGACTTAAATGTGGTTACATTTAAACTCGTTACATGATCACTGCTATTGTACAAACCTTGTTCGGATGTACTTTGATAAGGTTTCGCAACTGCTGCAGTAGTTACATACCGATCCAATACCAATACGTGGATAAGTAATAAAAAAGTTTGCAATCGTTTACAATTCAATAGAAACATTTTCATTTACAGCTACTAAAAATGAGTTTTCAAAAAATTTAATATTATTTTATAATAAAAGTTTTCGATGTGTACAAAATAGCAACCCGCGGAATCATTCAGTGTGACAGAATAACTTATTTGGCACAGCCACCTGATATCAACTCGGTTATTATCATAAAGGCCACGTAACACTTGTTATTGCCATTCACCGCAAGGATTCGATAAGCAACAAAACACAGATGTTGAGGTTAATCACCGGCCATCCATTTGTTGTTTGAGTTTGGCGAAAAAATGTTAGATGGCGTCTGCATCGCAAAAATTCCTTTGTTACCGATTATTAATAAAATCATTTATATTTTCAAAATTTCATATTTTTTTGCATCAGAAAAAGTATTTAAAAATTGAAAATAATATATTTATAAATAATAATTTCGTAAATAAATCACCTATTTTTCAAATTTATATAATGATAACTTTATTTGACAAAGATATTACATGCACTTATGTTATTTACAAATTTGTCTTCAAATTGTATCACCTTATAAAAATAAACAATTTTAATTTACGTAAATGTAAAAATTTTAACCCTAAAATGTGAATTGTACTATATAACGATGGTTCCTATAATATTACGTGAATCAAGAACGATATTTGAAATAAAATCGCCATTGAGCCACCTTCCATTGTATAAATCGCTTCCATCTGAAAAATCCGGATTTATCCGCTCTTCTACTATCGGTCCTCAATCTTTCCACTCTAACTTCGGCATGAAACCTTTCCCGTCTGTCTTCCCTACTCAATGCTTCTCTCTCTTCCCTTCTGCTGCGGGGGTACGGCACATTTTGAATTCTGCTGTATCCAAATAAATTCGCAAATTTACTTTCAAGCCTGAAACGAATAAAAAAATAAATAGTATTAATTGAACAATTTAGTCCTGTTTAATAAATTTCAGGCCGAAAAATATATGTTACGACTAATACCTGGTTTTTATTCCTTCTGCCTCGGATCGGTAAGAACATTCGAAATGAACTATTTTAAACAAAGTAGAGGAACAGCATTCTGTCCCAACAATTCTCAGAAATTGTATCCTCAAAGTCTTAATAGTAATGTAGTGCCAATATACGAAATCTTTCGGCGAAGTAAAGACCCGAACCCAATTGTCATCGCCTATGTCCATCTTATTGGAAAAATCGAACAAAATTATTCAATAATTTGTATAAAAAAAAAACGTGTTAACCCTTTCGCTGCCAAGGATGAGTATACACGCAATATGTGACACACTGCCAAAGACAAGTATACTCGTCCTTGGCAGCGAATGGGTTAATATAAAATCGATTCTGGGATATGTGCTCTTACAAAAAAAAAATAACAGAGTTTTGGTAAACAATAACACTCAAAATATAAATGGCAATGGGAATGACTTCATATATAATTCAAACTTGGCAGCGAATTGACACTCACCTCGATGTAATAAGCGTACTTGTAAAATCCCAGACCATACATTAAAATTTTTATGTGATTAATCAAGTACAGCTTGCCGAGATTTATCGTGATACCCTCATCCTGGCCTATTGTGTGGTAAGTTATCCTTTCGCAAAAAAATAATGTCAGTCACGGCAGCTCAAAATTGTGCGTTGAGATATCAACCCAATCGCTCACCTGTTGGGCAAGAACAAATATTTCCAAGTATTGCCGTTGAGTAATTGATCCGGATTGTGGCCCGTGAGTACTTGGGCGCCAAGATGTTTGAGAGCGACATTTGTGTTCACTGTAAAAGGTCCCCTACGACCGAGCCGTTGTTGTATATTTCTCGATTCAATTAAAGATTGGATCACTTCATCCGATACCAAACCAGTAGGCCTGACCACTTTTATCAAATCATCGATCGACATCAACTCGTAATTTATTTTACCTGGAATTTCAAACATTTAATTATTTTTGTCGCTTAGAGAATTATTATTTAGATTCGAGAAGAAACAACAACACCAGGTTACCTAAGATCTCTGCCTTGTCGACGCCAGGATGCTTTTTGATCCATTTGCGGGTTGACACAAATAAAAGACCGCCATTACCGAAATAATCATCCATCTTGAGAAGTCCCATCAAATTTTCATGACTCATGTTGAAAAATCCTTTGGTAGTTCCGATTATATCGAATTTCGCGAGAATGCGTTTGTTGCAGAACTAGACGATTAAAAAAATTTCGATATTGCGACCAATCAAGAGTTAAAATAACGAATAAAAATAAGAATACCTTAATCAAGCGGACATGATGATACAAACGCGCATACTCCAATACACGAAAAACGTCAAGAGTATCAATATTTTCCGCCAAATGATATGCTATCCCATCTTCTAGTTTTGGGATACCGAATCGATTCACTACGGTCCAAATATCAAAAATGGTCTGTAAATAGGTTAAAATTCTGATTAAAAAAAACTGAAGTGGTAAGTAATAAATTTGAAACTTTTAAACTTACCGTATCTCTGTTCCCTGTTAGAGGTAAATACCCCTGGTAAATATATTTCAAAAATTCTTTGAATGCGCCCAAATGAACGTCCTTGAGTTCTATCTCATTTTTAGTCGATTCTATGAAACTTCCATAAAGCAGAGTTCGGAAGTAATAGCTACGGGCGGCTAATGCAACTTTGTGAACTCTGAGTTTCTCTCCACCTACGATCAGCGTCAGGTCCGAACACGCTCCGGACTCCAAAATCGATCCAAAATCTTTGATCACACCGTGTGCATCTTTGATCTGGATATATTTAGTATATCCTTCCGGGATCTTTTTGAACAACCGAGGTCTACAGAAATCCGTTATTTCGTTCATTCTCCTCAACTCACTCTCCTGAGTAATTGAAACGCTGTCGTATCGTCGCTGAAAAATGAAGATTATCTATTAATTCGATTTTAAAATAATTGATCGATAGTATCCATCGCGAGAAATGTATAAAGTTTGAAAAACAACGCTTCTAGGAATATTAACTAATTTGCAATTATTACAATTCCGATTTAAAAAAAGTTGTTCATTAGTGTTCTTAATTTGACATTTAAACAATTTATCACAATCACTAATCCTTGTGTCAGTTTGATCGAAATCTGTTGTCCGTTGTCTATTTCACCCCTCAGACTTCTTTGTTCGAGTGAAGAATCTTACAACCCCCGATTAAAAATATTCTTACTTGTTATCTAATCATAAACAGCAACAACCTATAGCCGAATGCTATATTTGCGATAACATGTACTTGTATAATCGGATTGTTTAATATAGTACGATATATAGATATACGTATATATACATATATCTATATAACCTGTCCGATGTGTGACACGCACTTTCCTAGTCCAAAATGGAGAATGACCGCGCAGGCTTTTCCGAGAGTGTGAGAAGGATTATCGAAATTAGTCACCAGAAATTCAAATTGGAATAATATAAAATAGTTTGATCAATTTTTCTTCTGATTTTATACGTTAAATTAAAAAGAAGACTTTTTTTAATTAGAACAAATTTGACAAAATAATAATAAGAGATCAAATTTTGGAAAAAATTTGGGGAAAAAAATAACGTGGGAAAACTTATTTCGGGAAATGTGCGTGACGCACTGCAGTTGGTAACACCGTCCGGTTCGGATCATCTGCCCCTGTCTCTATCTCTCTCTTTCAGATTTTTCCGACGTCAAAACACTAATCCCACCGGAAGTATGAATGAATTTTTCTCGGGGCGAAAAATAATAAACGATATAAGATTTAAAATAATTATATATTATTATTTTTATTACACAAATATTTTTGGTATATTTAATTTTCACACAACAGCCAAATCTTTTTGATTATATAATTCCACACAATATAAAACACCGAACAGAAAGTTGATCGGATATCTCTCGATAAATATTGATCGCTCCAGCATTTGTTTTTATAGTATAGAATAAAATTTTTTGGTTCTCTTTATTCTTCGAGAGCCTCGGGTGGTCCGGAGCACGTAAATTCGATAAACATACTCTGTGAACCATATGAATTTTTAATAACGATTACAAATTATTTATCAGTAAAATTTTACCTCAAAACCTCTTGTTGGATATGTAAGGACTAAACGTATAAGACACATCGTTCGAGCATGCTCGAGAGTAATTGCTTCCACACCGCTACATTTTGCATCGGTCCTATCGTGAATGACTTCCCATTCTTTTTCATTTACCGATATTTCGATATAATAAGCATAATAACTTTTCACTTCTTCGTGCATGTTTAATCTACGAAAAATATAAAATGACAAATAGAGCAATGATTCGAAATTAAATAAAGGCAATAAGAAATTTTTTAAATTCTTTAATACTCAAAGTTTCGACTGACCGCATTGTTTTTATCAAATAAGGTTGCTTCAAATGAATCGTGATGGCCTCATTCTCATCTACCATTTCTATCTCACTCCTCTTGAAAGTTTTGCAAATGTGATACCTTTCTCGATTGAAATTAGCGACGTTAGCTCTCGGCATGACGATGCCGTTCCGTATTCGTTCGATATTAGTCTTGTAACAGCATGTAAAAGTTTTGATATTTCTACACAGCCTGTTTTCGAGGCTTGTAGCGACGATTTTTATGTATCGCAATCCTCTTGGGTTGAAATACAACCGTTGGAGATCGCGACAGGCGTATCCTGAATAATCGATCACCCTGATCCATTCTTGAAGATCTGTAGAAACCTTGTGGAAAACAATAACTTAATAAAATAATATTACTAAAATTTATTTGATATTTTGAACAATAAAACTGATATCGAATAATTCATACGTCGACGAAGTAAGTGAAGAAACTTGGATTTTTTTGAAGACCAACTTGAAAGTTGTTCAAGATATACTGGGTACCAAGATTTATGATTAAAGTACCAGTTTTATCTTTGGTTACGACGTCCCACTTGTTCGGTCTACATGGTACAAAAAAGTTTTTAACCGCGTTAGAAAAAAATTGTACCACTCAATTACCTTTTTTTATATTTATGTTCGTGGCCATATTTCAATGGTCTCCTAATTCGATCTAACCCTAAGAAATGTCTTTCGTAAAAATCTATAAAAACTGGATTTTTATCTTTCAAAATCAAACCGCGATGAATCTCTTGATCGCTCAAATCATCTTCATCTTCTAGGTCGTCGGACAATACACCATCTGGTCTGACTATTGTTTCCACGTGATACGGCGATAACTGACTAAACCTAATGTCATCTGTAAAATCTAAAAATCACATTTCATCCTAGAACTTGAGTTGAGTATTTAACAGTTTTTCTTTCGTTTTATATAAAACTAACATACCTAAGAATTTCGTTATGTCGACGTCAGGATTGGCTTTAGTCCATCTTTTTATGGCTTTCACTATATCCGATTCTGGACAACAGAAGGAATCCCTGTCGATTAAATCTTGTAAAAACGATATATCCCTCTTCAAAAAATCGTCCCTTCTTAAAATTCGCATTCCATTCTTGTCCACGAAATCGTCGCAAGCCTAAACAATCGAACTTCGTTACAATCGAATCAAACGAAAAAACTAAAAATACCTTTATCAAGTATTCGTCCTGATGAAAATGAGCTGCGTCCATCACCATAAAAATGTTACCGACGGTCAAAACAGTTCGTAAATATTCTGTAATTTTTATAACTAGGGGCAAAATGACGATCCGCTGCGCTAGTGTGAAAATATCGACGATTTCCTTTAAAATAAAAAGATTGATGTAACGGTTGATTGTCGACAATTATGTTTTGAATATTTTATACCAACTTCTACGGTTTTGTCTTTGCAGGTCAAAAGCCCTGTGTAAATGTAGTTGAGAATTGATTTGAATGCCCTTGCGTTGAAACCCTCGAGCACTATTTCGTTTTGTGAAGATTCTCTCATTCCTCCAAAAAGTAAAGATCTGAAGTATTCGCTGCGGGCCGCTAGGATTGACTTGTGAGCTTTGAATCTCTCTCCTTGTACGACAAATGTGACATCCGAGAAGTCATCGGATAGGCAAATTGACTTCAAATCTTCGCATAAACGGTCGGTGTCGGTGATTAAATTTTGCACGTGATTACATTCGAGACTCGACTCCATTTTTGTTTTTGGCATTTCATAAAGTTATGAAAACATTCGCTAATGTGACAGCGATTATATCGCCTTTGTGTACGCTGAAAGATAAATCAATTGAAATATCTTATCGAACGAGAATTGTACTTTAATTAGATATAAAATCAATTGTTTCACTATTCCATTATTGTAATTTTGATATTTTGTAAATATAAACCGATTTTTTTAATAACAGTCTTACTCCTCGTTTGTTGTTATTCGAATAAAATGTTTTACAACCCCCATATTCTTGTTTCTGCTTTACCTATTCGAATGCTTTAATTTGCAATGTATATAAATAAAGATAAAAAAAATGTAATACATACACATATGTGTAACTTTCGGATGAATGATACACACGTCTGTAGAGTCAGAGATGAAGTACGGAGCCTGCGTCCCCGAAAAAGTGCAAGGGTGAAAAATTATCGATTATTGGCTGCCAGATATTTACGTTAGATTAGAAAAATAAAATGTGTTGAGTATTGTAAAAATTTTCCACATAAATTGTTTTTAAACAATAAAATATCTTTTATTTTACTACAATGGGAATTTAAAAAAAATTCATTTAAAGAATAACGGTAATAAACATTTGCGAAATTTCGGCTTGGGAAAGATAACCAACATAGAAAACTCGAATATAAATTCGGATGTATAGATGGCGTGCGTAACGCGACAAAGTTGGTAGCACCGTTCAGTTTGAATCGCTCATCTCTTTCTTTTTCAGATTTTTTCAATACTAAACTCCTGGTAATTCTTTTAATTTGTAATATCGTAGTATAAATAGATTCGTTGAAAAGAGAATAACGTATTGAAACTGAACGGAATGAAAAATAAAAAACTATTCTAGAGCATCAGATTTAAAAATACTTAATCACTATATAGATAATAGATAGATAATAGATAATTGATAATAAATCAAACATAATTTCAGTGTGAAATTCACACGTAACAGCCACATTTTTCAAGCTTCCCTAACGTTTGTATAAAACAATACAAATACAATACTGTTTTAAACAAATTCAAATCTTCTTAATAAAGATCAATACGGTAGATTTATACGGTAATAGTTTGGTCGTCCACCAAAGGAATAGCATCCATGTTGAAATGTAAAGAAACGCCCTGGAACAAAAGCGTTTTATATAAAATTTATAAATTACACATTCGAATTTCTATTTCAAATTCGATTTAAAGTTTTACCTCGTAATTTCCTGGTCTTGTAAAGGTTATACGTATGTAGACTATCGGCTTAGTTTCATTGAGAGGATATATTTCACAGCTGCTAGCTTTCTTGTATGTATCACCGGTAAGACGTTTCCAATTACCTAATGATCCCGCTATTTCGACATGATATGAGCATGTTTTATTTTTATAATGATCACAGATCATGTAAAAACTGAAAATTAAAATTATTACAATTAGAGGCTGAAGTAAGATTGGTAATTAAAAAATGTTAACAGTATAAAGTTGTAACTAACTCTAATGATTTTGTCAAATAAGGTTGGTTCAGTTGAAACGTATAAATAGGCCCGTCTACAATGCATTCACAAATATCAATTTTACCACTGGGTTTAACACTCTCAGATCTTACATGTGTATCACAGTCAGCGTTGGTCGGTTTGATCGTGAGAGTATCGCTCCGATATACGTTCCAAATCTTATGTCTCGGTTCGATAATGCCCATAATCGAATCAACTGTACTGTTTATATCGTTTAAGTAAGAACATTCGAATCTTGAGATATCTGGAAACTGCCTATATGTTTCTTTGTCGAGAAGTTTCCGATATGTACAAACAATTTTGACATATTGTACTGCTCTTGGCTCAAACTGTAAACGTTGTAAATTACGACAGTCGTTCTTAGTATGATCAATAACTTTTTTCCAGTTTGAACAATCCGTGGAAACCTAAAAAAGAAAACAATTAAGTCAAATTGAATCATTTAACATTTTATCGAATTAATAAGGTATTGAGTTATCATTACCATGACGTAATAACGGTAAGCTCTGTATATAGGGTTGATTAAAATTTGAAAAAAATTCAGAACGCACAATTTTTTAATATTAATGATGATACTTCTTCGTTCTTTGCTAAGCGCAGCTTGCCAGTCTGAGCTGTAATGAATGAACATGATCTCGAATATTCAGAATTTTACGTTTCATCACTTACTTACCTCCTTAATACGTTATACTCATTGTCGCCATACAATATAACATTTTGACTTCTAGGATCCCCTCGTATTTGCTCATTAGAGAGATCCACGGTAGCCATAATAACATTGGGCACAAATAAAGTTGGATGCATGGTTTCTGATATACGAGAATTAATTATAGAAAGAATTACTTTATCGATTTCATAATCTTTCATTAATCTAGTTGGTTTAACTTTTCTCTCCAAGTCCCGAATGGGTATCAAATTTAATCTTATTCTATCTGTAAATGAAATAATTGAATCATGTTTTCAATTTGTCGTTCATCTTAAAGTTATCTATAAAGAGTTTTTATTTTATAATAATAATACCATACCTAATACTTCTTGTATATTTTCCCAGGGATTAGCTTGATACCATTTTTTTACGGCAAAAACCTTATCAAGTTCAGAAATATGTGGATTTTCCATTTGAATAAAATTGCTAAAAGATAATAAATTCCATTGCACGATATATCTTTTTCTTCTTATGAGTTTTCGTCCATAACGCTTCAGAAACGTATTGCAAGCCTAAGTAATTAAATTAAAAATGTTCAGTATGATTTCATAACACACACAAATTACCAAAATACCTTTAACAACTTTTCATGTCGAAATACTAGGGCTGTTTCGTACATCATACCAATATTCTTCATTTCCAGAGATTCTTCATACGAATTCAAAATTATATCAAGAGACGATGAAGCCCGTTTCGAGAAATATCTATCTGAAAATTTAAAGTAGATGTATATATTATTTAAAATTTTATGCAAACATGTCTTGTTTTATTATAATAAAATATACCTAAAATTTGTTTTGCGTCGATTACAGAATTAGCTCTAGCCCACCTACTTAGGCCTACTATAATATCACGTTCAGAAATAGAAAGAGTATCACTAGTAAATATATTCATTAAGCATGTCACATCCAACTTCAAAAAACTGTCGTGTTTCATGATATCTGTTATAGATTTCATAATGAATGAAATGCAATCCTAAATAGTTAAATTCAGAATTTTCAGTACAATTACTTGAGAAGAATTACGAATCACAAAAAATACCTGTGTCAAACTTTGATTTGAATAATTATATATTCTGCTGTATGTCATACAAATATTTTCCATGTTTAAACTCTTTTTTATGCAATCTGCAACTGGCTCTACTAGCTCGTCTAACAGAAAATGGTGCACTAGATGGTAGATATGAAGAATATCCTTTAAAACAGAAAAAAAATATAATTATCAACTTAAATTTTAATAATCATTATTTTCAAAGATTTTATACTAACTTCTTGACTATATCCGTTCAAATGCAGAACACCCGAGTATATATAGTTCATAATTGCTTTGAATGCTATCAAATTTATATTTTCTAGTTCAAATTCTCGTTGAGTTGATATTTTCGGTCCATCAGAAAGTAAATTTTTAAAATACTCGCAACGTACGAGTAGAAAACACTTGTGAGCATAGAATTTCTTTCCGTCTACTATCAGGGTTACATCCGAAAATTCCTTTGAATTGTAAAGTTCTCCAAAGGCCATTGCTGTGTTACGCAAATGGTGGATTTCTCCGCTTGGTTTACATTTCGAACTCATGCTGATTTTTTTTTTTACTTACTGTAATTGAATTTTTTAAAACTATAATTATTGATTCACACAAAGCAAAACAATCTGTAGAAACTGTTTTTCTCATATCGTTAAAATTTCGATGATTCTCACCTATAAATGATCAACGTTTAGGGAAGGAAATTTCTACCTCCAGCGTCTGTTTAGAACACCGTCTTGATCGACACACTTGGTCCAATGTTGTGGTAGGTAGTAAACTCGTAGTGAGAACAGAGATCTTAATAATTGATTATTATTATGAAACTGCACACAACACTGAAGCAAATGCAATATTAAAAATTCACTTTGTACTTAGCAAATAGCATAAACTGTACCACAACAAGATTTTTAATGTCCACTTCCGTCCACAGGCAGCTCCGGAAAGAAGGCGTCGTGAAAAACTCCAAACGAAACAGCAGCGCATTGACGCATTTCTCCGTCACCCCCCGTGACGTTTGGGTTTAAAGGGCCTAGCTAAATGTTCAGCAGAGACTTTCTACCTGAATAACTGCTTGTCTATTCTATGTAAAGAGCAACCTTAAATTTGAAACATCGTAATTTCTAGATGAAGTCGTTAGGAACGTGTTGAGTTGAAAATTATTTTTACAAATTGTACTAAATCGTATGAAAGATAAGTTATTGAATATCTTGCTGAGTATATGGTAATATTGTGTAATCTGAATATCTAATAAAATTTATATTTTATTCATTTTAAAATTTGTTAAAATTCGTTCAAAAAATATCTGCTATGTAATGATAAACAATATAGCAGAAGTCAAGTATATTATTACATAACTGCACACGTCTTCGATGTCATACATCTTGCAGCGTAAGCGCGTATCCTTAACATAGCCCCATTAGCTCGGGCACGCACAGCTGCTCGAAGTTCTGCTTGTTGATGCCTATGGATACGTCTTGAACGTGCATTTCTTTGCGCGCAAGGCGTGTGATATACAACTGCTACTCTATTTCTGTACCTGAAATTAATTCATACACATAGAATGTTATTTTGGTTGAATTATTTCAGCTCTATAAAGTATATATAAATAAACTTGTACCAGTCCAAAATTTCATCTGCAATACTCAAATAACTACACTCTATAAAATTGAGACTTATGTTTCGTTGCGTATCACGTTTTGGTCCATGAAGTCTAATGTATTGTGCTCTTCTAGGTTCGAAGTAAATGTATTGCCAGCCAATAAAAATAAACGCTACATCGTCCATAATCCTGACCCAACGCCTCCGGTCCACGGACGTCTTATCAAAGAAGCCAAAAAGTAGAATTATGTTATTTAACGTTTTGATAGATGGAAAAGGTGTCGAGTGACCCTTACCTCAATGTAATAAAAATCTTTTTGTGTACTAATGCTATTAAACGACATCTTGATATGATTTAACAAATACGGCTTTCTGAATTTTATGATCACACTCTCATCTCGTGTACCGGACATTTCGTTCCAATGCGAGCTGCGATATACAAACTTAATATTAATCGCGTTAGGAGCCTTTAAAATTATGTACGTTATGATACACACTTACATAAAGCATGATGAAGACCGTGTTACGCCACGGAATTTAAACCATGCATTGGGACCATAAAATAACTTGGCTCCTGCATCAGAGTGAGCCACGTTTATGCCCAACAAAATATCTTCATTGTCGGCGACTTCAAAATCGAGTATTTGTCTTTTATTAGCAATTGCTTTATCGATTACTCGTTCTGACACCAAGCCAGTCGGTCTGACTATTTCATTTAAATCGTCAATTGTCATCAAGTCGTACTCAATTGTACCTTGAAGTTGAAAAAATATTATTTAATCAGAATTAAGATTTTTAATATCACCATACTTAATGCATCTTCAATATCGATGTTAGGATTAGCCAGATGCCAATCAACTAAAGCTTCAAAAATAGAGATTCTAGAAGCAAAAAGAATATCTATTGAGAGTATCTCATCCAAACTCTCTTTACTCAAATGTATAAAATCTTCACTTTCTAATACTTTTCGGGTATTTTTGGTGATAAATGAATTGCATTTCTAAAATATTTAATTCAAATTTTTCAGTAAAATTTATGGTAAATCATACGAAAAATGAGAATACCTTTATCAATGAATTAATTTGAAATAATCGCGCCGATTCCAATATGCGACAAACATTTTTGGCACTAAATTCTACTTCTAAATAATCTGATATTAGTTCTTCTAATTCTAAAAGATTAAACTGATTTGCTATTTTTAAAATTTCAAGAATTTCCTGCAAATAAAAGTTAAACTTGATTATGATTTATCAAAATGATGACAAAACTCGAAAATTTTGTACTAACTTCTTCATTTCGACATGTTAAAGGCAAGTTCCCTGTGTACATAAATAACAGTATGTCTTCGAATGCTAGCAAATTAATGTCATGGAGTTCAATTTCTTCTTGAGATGATTCTCTCAATCCTCCATAAAGTAGAGCTTGGAAATATTCACTGCGAGCGGCTAATATCACCTTATGTAGTCTGAGTTTCACCCCATGTACTATCAGTGTTACATCCGCACATATTTGTAATCTTTTAAGTTCTTCTAAGTCTTTAGCTAAACGTTGCAGATGTACATCTTCTTCTGTATATATACGAGGGTAACTATCATCCGGGTACGGTTGCGAATCTGGACTCGAACGAAAGTGATTAAATGGCCTCATCGTCATTTCGACAATTAAACTGTCCTTACGTATACGCGAATGCAAATACAAATACAGGTACTCGCTGTTAATTTGTCATTAAAACTAATTCGTTATTTATAATTTCGCGATAAACTTTTATTTGACTCGCATTAGGTATCTACACAGAGAAGATCAAGTATGAAGAGAACGTTCCTTACTAGGAGTTCAAATTTCTACTGTAGATATAGTATTTAGTATTGTGAAGAAAAAAAAAACATAAATATAAACATAAATCATGAACATATTTTATTTTATAATCGTTCAGTTTAAATCATCCCTTTCTGTCTCTCTCTCTCTCTCTCTCTCTCTCTCACTCTCTCTTCTCATGTTGAAAATTCGGATTTCTTATTTTTTGGAACAGGTAATGTTTTATATAACTGGATAAAAAAATAAAAAACCACATTAGAACATTGAATTCAAAAATGATTATTTAATAAAATTTTTATTATAAAGTAAAAAATTGCAATGCTTAACTTAAACATTAAACCCAAATTTTTTCCCCTAAAAAAATCGAATTCAAACCTCAATAATTATACGGTTGGAAATACAAAATCGTCAAATTCAGATGCATCAGATCTGGCTGAGCATACAAAATATTCAACAAAGTCCTGTAAATTATATATATTCATGAAAATGCTTAAAAACTATATATCATACTGAAGTTTTACCTCATCATGAAATTTTTTACTTGTAATGACTATACGTATATAGACCATAGGCAAAGCTTGATCAAGAATAATAGTTTGCCAAAAACTACATTTCTCTTTGGTCTTGTCAACAATGCGTTCCCAATTATTTTTGTATCTCGATACTTCAATATAATATGAATATGAATATAAAATTGGTGGAGTATTCCGTAACAGTAATCTATGAATAATACAGTTATAATCACAAATAGTTAAATTCATAACTTAGAAACTAATAGTTTGATAATTGCAACCTACCGCATTGATTTTATCACAAATGGTTGATTAAGTTGTATTGTAAAAGTTTTAGAGAGGCTAACCAAAGTACAAGTATCATTACTGCTATAAAATCGCCTAAGAATACCATCAGATGAAACAATGCCTGGTCGAGACACACAAGCAACATTAAATTTTGGTACAACAATATCATTGAACAATTGTGGTGCATACTTTGAGTAACAGCATTTAAAAAATAAAATATTTTTACAAATTTCATTTGTATCATTTTCACCAACAATTTTAATGTAATGTATTCCTCTTGGTTGAAAATACAAATGTTGCCAACTACGACATTCATACGGTGTATAATCAATAATCTTGATCCAATTTTTAAAATCCAACGAAACCTTGTAAAAAAAAACAAATCAAGCGCAATTAATTGATTTAAAATTTCAGTGAATAAATGAAATATTAAATGATTCTTACTTCAATGTAATAACAGTAAGATTCTAAAGCACGACCAATTAACATTTTAATATGATTTAAAAAAAACTGGCCTCCAAGATTTATAATGATGATATTATCTTGAGTATTAATTACCACATCACATCTAAACCATATAAAAATTATCTTAATTGCATTATTAGCATTTAAAATTATATACCATATTACTAATTTACTTGTCTACTGTTTGTTTATTAACATCGTGTAGATTATTAACATCACATAATAATCTTCTTCGACAATCTTCACGTATTAAAATTATGTTTGCACAAAAATCTACATCAATCACATTTATATTTAATAAAAATAAGCAACGGAGTTTTAATTTGCAAGGTTGGGTTTTAGCAGCAATTGCATCATCAATAATTTCTTTTGGTACTAAACCAGATGGTCTAACTAAATGCTCCAAATCATCATTAGATATCAAGCTGAATCTTACTCTGCCTAAAAATACAAGAATTTATATTTCATCTCAGAATTCATTCATAGAGTTTTCGTCTTTCAATAACATGGTTAAACCTAAAATTTCTTTTGTATCAGTATTAGGGTTTGCTTCAGCCCAATTTTTTACGGCTGAAAAGATATACATTTCATCAACATAAAAACTATCTCTTGCAATTATTTCACTTAAACACGTTGAATTCAATCTTAAAATACTTTCATGTTTTATGATATTGGTCGCATGTTGATCAATGAATTCACTGCAAACCTATGTAATTAAATTCAGAGTATTCAGCAAAATTTCACAATAACACTTACAAATAATAAGAATACCTTTAGTAAAAATTTAATTTGATACAATTGCGCAGCTTCAAATATCATACAAGCATTTTTTATATTCAGAATTTGTGATAGATAATTTGAGATTAACTCTTCTAATTCCAAAAAGCCAAATTGATTTACTACACTCAAAATATCAAGAATATCCTGTAAATGAATTATAATTCAAATTAATATTATTTATTATGATTAATAGTAATTAACATTATATTTACCTTTTCACTTTTTTCTTCAAAAGACAAATATCCTGTATATATAAATTCGAGTAATTCTTTAAATGCTTTCAAATTAATATATTTAAGCTCAATTTCTTTTTGGGATGATTCTTTCAATCCTCCATAAAGTAGAGTATTGAAATATGCACTGCGAGCAGCTAATATTAACTTATGAGCTTTGAATCTTTGTCCAGCTACTATTAGTGTTATATCCGAAAATTCTCCAGACAGATAAAGCGATCTGAAGTCTTTAGACAAACTACTGAAATTTTCAATTATTTCGGATGACGAAGTGGAGTTCATTGTTAATACGTAAAAATAAGAATATTCTTTCTTGCGAGAAGTTGTTTATAGCTAACGAGAGCAGAATTGGGCGTACGAATGAATATTAACAATCGTCGATGATATTAGAAAAACAAATGTGGCTGATGCAAGTTGAAAAGGATACTTTGGTAAACCGTTCGACAACCAACTGATAAAACGAAACGATATAATAAAAAAAAAAAAAAAACATAAGCTGCAAACCATAGATTCAACTTCAATATTTTTTTTATTATTCGTGCGCGATAAAGGCCACTTCTCGCAATTGTTTTTATTGCGCAACTAGAAAATCTTTCAAAAGTACAATTTGACCGCGTTATTTTGATTCAAATTACGAACTAACAATAACCGCGAAAAGTACCCATTTTATTGTGCGAATTTGAATTTTCCTACTAGTCAATATACCAACTATTACTACAAATTCTTAAAAATTTTAAGTATAAAATGAAAGAAGTATGGAAGAGGAAATTTTGAATTTATTTTAAAGATAAGAATCACGAAGTAATAAATAATTTTTTTTTTATTTCATTGGATTTCAACATTTTGTATATATATATATATGTATATGTATTTCACTAATAAATTTGCTTTCAGATCATCAGAGAGAAAACTCATGATATTAGAAGTTGCTAAAACCAATAAAAAGAAACAGAAATCAAGTGAAATGGATAGCGCCGATCTCTACAGTTCATGAGGAATTGGCATCTTAATTACATTGAAACTCAAGCAAATTGTACACTCAGTGCCAATTTGCCATATAATGTAAATAATATCTCCTATGTTTATCTATTTTCAATATTTTTCTTTAGTATTTATGTAAATAAATTTATATTTACATATAAATTACCAATTATGTACACATATATTCCTATTTCTGATCAGCTTTGGTGAATAATAAAATCTATGGGTATTCCATGTTGAATTATTTACATAAATTGTCTAGGCTTGAAATTTGTCATGCCCAGTAAGTGCTACGACGAGTCATTATCTAAAAGTATATGGCAATTCAAGTTAAACATCATAATCAAAAAGTATCAGATCATTTCACACACTAAGATGGTTGTTCGATCGGATTCATCTATTTCATTAGCACCAGGAATATAATATTTTTATTTTGTGCAGCGAAAATACTGAGTATCCCATTATCGAAAACTTTTATAGTAATCAATTTAATTGCCTACAAATTTGAAGATTTTTCGAATTCAGTCTTATTAATTAATTGCGATTTTAATATGTTTCATGATGTTATCAACAACTTCCCGGCTAGTTGCAGTGCCACCAAGATCGCGAGTGTGCACACCCTCGTTAATGGTTTTGTTGATTGCGGTTTGAATCAACGTGGCGTGATCTTTATGGCCAAGATGACGTAACATATCAACCGCGGCGTTCAACATAGCAATCGGATTCGCGATATTTTTTCCGGCGATAGCTTTACCAGTATTACGAGTACCTGGTTCGAACACGGTGTAGTGATCGCCGTAATTCTTGCCCGCAAGTAATCCTGCACCACCGAGCAACCCACATACCACGTTCGATATAATAGCTCCGTATAAATTTGTTGTTACTACTACATCAAACTGATGCGGATTGGACACCAGTTGCATACAACAGTTATCTATGATCATATCATTGTGAGTGATGTCAGGGTATTCTCGAGCAATTCTGCGTGTAGTCTCTAAGAATAACCCATCTGAAAGCTTCATGATATTAGCTTTATGAACAGTGGTAACCTTCTTTCTACCATTGCGTTTTGCATATTCAAATGCATATCTAGCGACTCGTTCAGAGTTAGATGTAGTGATGACTTTCATACTTTCAACAACACCATTTGCGCTTTCGTGTTCTAACATAGCATATTCTCCCTCTGTATTCTGTCTGACAATGACTATATCTACATTTTTTTGACGAGATACCACACCTTTATAGGATACGCAGTGAACTACATTTACATACAGGTCGAGTTGATTACGTAGAGCTACATTTCTCGATAGAACACCAGCATCTTTACTACGGGTTTCGATATTTCCTTTGAGAGCAACTCCATTACGTCGGATCGATGTTATTGCATAATCTAAATCTTCATTATTGTCTGCATTAGGATCAATTTCAACATCTTCAAAATCGACTGGTACACCAGCATAACTGAATACCTATAAGAGATAAGATGATTCTAAGTCAAAACAATTACATAATTTTTTTGTTAAGATGTAATCCCCTTATATTTTTTTTATCCTGAGTTTAAAATTCAAATCCAAAAGTGGAATAGATGATTATGAAATTTGATAATTTCATAAATCACTCCTAGACGTTGACATACCTCCTTCACATAGCCCATCAGTTCAGGGCCAATTCCTGCACCTGGCAGAACAGTGACCGTATGTCGGCCACCATAATGAGCTTTCGGGATTGGCATAACTTTTTTGATTGTGGGTGTTTTGTGTTGTATTTCAAAAGCAGACAATGCACTGGCGCAACGATGTATTTGCGGTACCATCGTTTTTGGTTGTAAATATCGGATCGCGGATCGGACAGCCATATCGATAAGTTAACAGCGAACTAAAATGAATTAGGAGACGTTGATATCGAATAATATTATTATGTTCGAATAAAGTTAGTAACAAATAAAGCGGTATATACCTAATTAAAAACTCAAATTTCGGTAAATATTCTAAAAAGACTATAACAGTCCGCGAGAAATTTTTTCGCAGTTCAAATGGCACGAGAACATGAACAGTGCTTACATAGAATTCTAGATTGGAAATACAACGAGATGACAGCGACAGTCGGTATCCGAGTTTAGTCCCAGCTTTGTATGATAGATAGCAGGCCGAATTACAAAAAAAACGTTAAATGTAAATCTTTTTTATTTATGAGAATTTTTGTTGAAACAAAATCAAGAAGAATTTTTTTCCATCCAGAATCATGAAATACTTACATTTAAATATAGTTTTATGAATAGTATTCTTTGGTATAAATAATAAGAATAAATATTACGATCGATAAGATAGTAACTCTTTGCGTCGGCAATTTAAAAATATTTTCATCATATTGTTTTCAATGATATATATGTAGATTAATTTATCGATTTTCCTATATTGTTTTAATAATGTTAGTTATTAATGCAACAATTTTAAAAAATAAGTTTCATTATCGATAAATTTTATAACACTATATAATTTTACTTTTTTCATTATTCAGTATAATTTTTCGAACAAAAATTCATGATAATAAATATAATTTTTTAATAACAATAGTCTCTATAATTATTATATTTTGTTTCTTACTATTTTAGGTACCTATCTTGGTCCTTCCTTGATGGCTTGATCCGTACTAAAATAAAAGGTGGGGGCTCAAATTGAGAATGGCCGGGAAAATGGCGGCGGCAGAGTCAAAACATAACAACGTCTCATGTGAAGATATTTCAAAAAACGTTAGAAATGAACATTCTGCGCAACAAGAAATTCCATGTCAACGATACGGGAGACTAGATTTACTGTTATGTACATTTTCTGCATGTGTTTACCTCGCCGATATCATAACAGGTGACTAGCAATGCAATGAAAAAAAAATTAATGCAACCCCATACACGGGTCTGAGTGTTTTGTTCGGTTTCCTTTGTCAATTATCGATGTCACATAAAAAGTGGTCTAAATGCAAATTACAAATTATTTTTATCTGCAATAATTTTTTTTTTAAACTAAATCAATATAATTTTATGTGAAGAAAATTATTTTTTTAGTGATTGTATCATTATGAAAATAGAATTTTTTATTTTATCATGACATCAATTAATTTATATACAGTAAAATGAATGAATAACGAGTTAAATGAATAGATTTTACAATTTTTCATTATAAAAGTACATTATAAAGACACTGATTTTTCAATTATCTATAATTAATTTCTATTAATTTTTCAGATATCGCATTATCTATAAGCTATTTACTTCAAGGATACCATTCATATGGTTATTTTACTTTGGGCTTAGTGCTTTTACCTACTTTAGCTGTACAACTTATAAGTTTACGATGGCATTACAACGACAGTTCCTTAAAAAATACAAATTGGATTTCGCATATTTTATTTTTAGGAATCCTGCATAGGTGAGAATGATTTTTATATTTTGACTTATCGATTATGTTGGAATTGTATTTATCTCTCATATATGTTGTTTATTATTAGGTATTTAACATTTCTGTGGACCGCAGTTGGTTCCTTTGCGAAAAAACAACCAAAAATACATGAGAATTGGTTTCAAAGACATGAGAGTGATATTTGTATGCTTCATTTATTTGAAGCATTCATGAGGGCATCTCCGCAATTAGTTCTGCAGTTATATATCATAATAATATTACATGGGGCGCCACCATGGACAAGTAAGTCAATTTACTACCGATTGTCGCTCACTATGTATGTAACCGATGCAGGATATTGAAAAAGTTTCAAATCATTTTCATACACTTTATCTATGTCATAGAGTAATTTTATAGGTAATTTATTTGCATATTCTATGAGTAATTCACGATTAGTTGTCCCATTTAAATTTTGATTGTAAAACCCATTTGGCAAAATGAAAAAACGCAACAAATTAGTACGCATTATGAAATTATATTCATCCTCTGCAAATGTTTCAAATTTTAAAATATAATCATAGTGAATTTTACAAGGCATGCAAGTTTTATAATATGGTGCCCAATGTTCGTCAAAATATCTCTCGTTTACGATGTATTGTAAAAATTCTTCGAATGTAGGTTCTAATTTATCATTGGGAGGATCACGAAATTGTCGATACTTATTTACAATTTGACGACCGTATCGTTTGTAATAATATTCACGACCTTTCCTATTTTCTAATTTATCTCTATAAGCTGATAGGAGTCTCTCCAAAGGATGGCGCACGATCAAAAATTTTTTTGTCCCGTCTAAATTCTTTAAAAAATGGATAACGTTAAAAATGTTAATTGACAATCGATCATTGTTCATACCTCTAACGTAATATTGAAATTATCATTGTGCTGGAATCGTTGTCTTACTACTTTACTAATTTGTCCATCATCTGAGTCAACTTCTCCTAGTAAATCATTTGGAATTTCTCCAAGTATTGCAAAATTTCGCATCCATGTGGAACTGGCAGCTTTGTATATAGGACACCATGAAATTTTATGTTTTCTATCAAATGAAAAAAACAATATAGAACGATATCTTCGTTAAAAGTTCTCTGATGAAATTTTCGTACTCACGTGTCTATAATAAGACTTGATACTACTGATTCGAAATCGTCATTAGTCTCACTGTAATTTTGACAAACATATCGTACATGTTCTTTTCTTTGATAAAAAGAATCTAAATTATAAAAATCATCGTCTGTTTGGTCAAAATTTTTAAAAACTTCATCATCAAAATTGCTCATATCTATATCATAAGACGTGTTAATGTTTGAACTTGATGTTTGTTTATAGCGGAATACGGTAATTATGATTAGTTTGATCACCATAATAAGCTGAAAGAAAAATTCTTTGTCATTACTGAACGTCATAGTCGAAATATTTAAAAACTCACCAGCATTCGTCTCCAGCTGCAATACGTGCAACATCTGTACCTCCTGCGACCATTTCTGTCGTCTTGATTGTACTCGACATCGAGGTTTTCTTGCGCTGACATTTCTCTTCTGTACACAATTCGATGATGCTCACTTTTTCATAACGGAAACTGAACTGAGCACAGAGTTCTTCTCGGATACAAACATCGGGTATCTAAGAAGGAAGTGAACGATAAGTTATTATCGTCTCTGGTCAGATCGGTAAAAACTTTTTCATAGTAAACCGAGTTAAAATCACTCGTTAAGCCAACTGCTTAACAGAATCGAATGGCGAGTTCCCAACTCCCGAGGGACCCTTCGAACTACCCTTCCGAGATATAATTCCCAAGCGTATAGCTTCTATTTTTTCTCTTTCTTTCCACATGCCATCAGTTAGTGGCTTCGCCATTTAGATCCGTACGTTCAAAAATTCTAAAAATAAAACACCAACGCGGTGCTTCGACTTTGTAAAAATATTTCGCGTGTACCAAGCGAAATATCAGAGAATGAAAATTAATAATATTTCCTTACTAATATTAAAAATTATTTCACAGGCGCAGTGATCCTCACATCCTCCTGCTCGTTTATACTGGCGGTGCTAAATCATACAAAAGTCGCACACAAGAAAAATGTAGATAATAAAGAAACACCTTGGGTAGCGATAATGTTGCAAGCATTGTGGCACGTTGGAATGCTAACAGCGCGAGTAATAGTTCTTGCTCTCGTCGCAACTTGTATCGATTACTGGTTCTTGCTATTACTTGGTAAGTTTGAAATTATATTCGAGTAATTCCAATTCCTCGACTCATCCATTCAATTTTTTCAGGTTTACACTGGATCTGCATGACGATCTGGGTTATTCTTCAAAAAACAGAATTTTGCTCCACCGCTTGGGAAGAGCGAATTTACAATTGCATAATGGGATTGATCTATTGTTTTGACTTCTTTAACTTGCGTGGAGGGAAATCACGATACCGAGTGTTGATATTTTACACTATAGTAATCCTCGAAAATTCGATATTTTTGATAATGTTTCAGCTCTATTATAAAAATCTCAGCGTAGAATTGTCAACTGCGTCGATTACCGCGGTTATCAGCTCAATGATTATTGGCTTGGGCAGTATGCTGTTCTATTATTGTAAGTTTCATGCGTCGCGTGGAAAGCGTCATCATTGCTCGTCGAGCAAGGACCCTGAGAACGAACTAGCCGACAGCAACAGCATGACACCGTGTTCGCTCAAGCAATTTCACGGGTCTAGCGTGGTGCAACACAGCGCAAACACGCTGGATCAGACATCATCTGGCTCTCCAGTCGGCAGTGAATTGACAACCGACAAGCAGTCCTTACTGACCAACATCGTACAGAGTCTCGAGTCGGTTGATGAGATTGGCAATGTGAAACGGCAAACTAACGAAATGCAGGGGGAAGCAGAAACTAGGCGAGATTACGAATCCAACAATGGGCTGGCTTCCAAGTTCAAGGATGTCACGATCGTTGATAAACTCAGCCAGGCGGACAGTTCGAGCGTAATCGATGCGTTTTCCCGGAGCTTGGACGATCAGGAGATAACAATAAGAGAGACCAGCGCGTGTTTCGCCTCGCAGCGACGTCGAGGGATTTGTTCGCTGGCTCAGTTGATCGCCGAGATCGAAGAGGAGGCGTCTAAAGATATAGAAGATGTTAAAGATAAGACGATATTGCTGGAAAATGAAAGAAACGAAGATGTTAACACTGCGGAAGAACTAAACAAGGATTTTCAACAGAGAGACGACGCAATGAGCCAAGTAACGTCGATACACGATTACGAGAATGTCTGTCCACTTGGCGTGGCGAGACCGCCTTGGTGTATTCGCAGCTGGAAGGCGTATACGGATATTGAAACGTATCTTCACGACGACAGCGTCGTGCGCGATCGTCGTAGAGACACGTTGACGAGTACCACTGGTACGACGGTCAGTTCTGATTATTCGGATGCGACTTGCGTGACTTGTTCGATGAAGGGAACGAGATCGAAGCACGACGATTACATGGACACGCTGACCTATGATCTTGTCGAGCCACGAAGTTTTGGATTGTTCAGCGACGATATAAACGTTGACGAGCCCGCGAACAATTCCCTGCGAGCTCGTCCGATTTTCATCGACGACAGGGACAATATGATGAGTCTCGACACGATTATCGAGGAGCGTGAGGATTCTGTAGCAACTGTCGAATCTAGACTCAAATCCATATCATCCTATAATTCGTTCAGTACGCTCGTTAGTACTATCGATCAAATCAGGCAGTTCAC
Organism: Goniozus legneri; assembly: GCA_003055095.1. NCBI lineage: Eukaryota > Metazoa > Arthropoda > Insecta > Hymenoptera > Bethylidae > Goniozus > Goniozus legneri. The sequence continues at coordinate 56,192 of NCVS01002355.1, forward strand.
AGCCGAGAATTCTCCAAGGCACGTTTATCATCGCACCGAGTCGCTTTGGGACGACGCCGATCCAAAGACGATTTTAAAACGTTCGCAATTCGCCAGAGTCATTTTTTCCAATGACGCGAACAATCAGGTGAATGTGGTTGATAATTCGGCCTCGCTGTTACGTCAGAGGTGCGAGGTCGATACCATAAGGGAGTTGGTGAGATGCCGTTCGATTAGGTCGATCAAGAAGACTCCACTTATCGACGCAATCCTGTCGGACTCGCCGATATTAGGTAACCGTACGAAGTTGTTGAAGGACGATGTGATTCTTGAGAACGAGGTAACTCCCACGAATGAGGATGATCTCTACGTGGATATGAGGCCTCTGGTGAACACTGAGAAGGTTGAAAATTCCATGAATGTTATGCCCGAGCCTCGACTACCTCGACCGGATGAAATCTGCAAAAACGCTGGGCTCGTCGAGTCCAAGTCGAATCTTACGATCGCCAAGACGAAATCGTTCATCTCAACTTCGCACCCGGTAGTACCTCCCATCAATATAATACCGGATAAAAGAAAAAAAATGCTTAACTATCCGCGGAGAAAATTCTCGATGTTGAAGGAACGATTCGAACCAAAAACCCGTCTGGTGTACGTAGTCAGTCCAAACAAACCAACCGACCAGAATCAGCGAGGGAACGATATCTCATCAACTGTTACATCGAACAAATCTAATTCCGAATCAATTTACGACAAAGAGAATTTAGCTCCCATAGTTTTGCAAGATGACGTTCAAGAGCGTAATTATGAAAATGTAGAAAGTAGCGTTAAGATTTACGAAAATGACAAAGCATTCCGACGTATTCCTCTTAATGAAAAGGAGGGTAGACATATATTCTTGGAGCAAGCGCTTTCACCGTCCAGACTCATCAACTAACGTTGAGATGAAAATGTGATATAATAGTATTGATAATGCTCGAAAGTCTTCCATTATCCATAATCTAGTGCAATTTTATTTTTGATAAGATCACAGAAAGTATTTGGATAGTACTTATTTTTTTACAAAATGAAATTAAGTTGTTGAATGACACGACTGCAATTCAATTTAATTCAGGAATAATATTTTTATTCTATTCAGTTTGTTCCTTATCTCATACATGCAAGTATTATCTTATAATCTTGCATTGTGTGTAGTATTTACGTCAATAAACATGTATATAGAACAAAAAGTATTACATATAAGGAAATTTTATAATCTAGTTATACATATGTAGCAGTGACATTTCATAATATTTTTTATATACAATTGCGGCATATAAAATAAAAAATTTTTTCTATACAATAATAGATTTATTACCTACTACCTAATTTCTTAAAATATTTAATTTGACACAAATAGGTATAATAGCATGCATGTGTAATCTGATATCTTAATCAACTAGTGCATGGAAATTATTGCAATGGAATGAAATTTGATGATACGTATTTGAAACACAATAACAATATTTTGTTCGTTTGTTCAAGTGATAAAAATAAAAAACTTTTTACGTTAAAAAAAGATAAAACATTAAGCACCTTAATCAGTCTTTAGCGTAAATACAAAAATTTACTTCGTTTCTCAAAAGTTAAATCGATATTGCTTGATATGAATAAACATAAGTATTAACGGCAGTTGTTTAATTTTAAGTAATAAATAACATTTTTGTAAAAAAAGAATCGCATACGTACTTAAAAAATCTTAATTAGAAAAAATAGTTTTTATATCAAAGTGCTTTGACCGTGATTTTTCTCATCATACTTTTTCAACCATTTAATATGACATATTATAGGGAGACTACGTAGATTGCTATAAATACGACTACTTAATGAAATTTTCCGTAATTCTTGAGCAATTTGATGCAGAGATTTGCCTTTTGATTCCGGTATTAACAAAAATACGTAGAAGATAGTAACGAGGCACATAAAACTGTAGACTAGATAAGAGCCAGCCAGAGTAAGTGATTCTGTAAGAAATGAAATAAAATTTAAATATGAAATTTTTTATCATTTTCAGTGAAAGACAAAGCAAAGTATAAAAATAATTACTAGCTAGTTTTGTAACGGATTCCGCTGCTACGATATGGAATGTCCAAACAAATACTGCTGCAATGCCAACGCATTTCCCTCTGATTGCTGCAGGGAACATTTCGCTGAGATTCAATAATGGAACAGGTCCGAGTCCTAAAGCGTAAGCCGCTTCGTATACCAGTAAAGTGACCACAGCTAAGATTCGCAAACCACTTGTGAGTCCTTCTGAAGTAGCGATATCTTGAGTCTTTTGAAAAAAAAAATTTTTGTTGTCAAAAATATTATCAAGAAAGACGGATCGAATTTCATTATTTAATAATATATTTTTTTTTAGATTCACGCCGATAGCTCACCTCGCATGAAGCTTTAATTTGAGTCCAAGTCTCAGGACTGGGGGCAATCACAGCCAGAGGTGTAGGTAGTAACGGGAATGGCGGTGGTGAACCGGTTGGTATCAGATCTTGAATGTCTACGCCCCCATTATTTGGAGGACAATTGTTTATGAAGCCTAAATTATCATCACCTCTGTCAATAGTAGCTAAAAGCGACAGCAACGAAATTGTAGTCATGCATATGGTGGCTGAAGTAATGAGAGCTGTACGACGGCCGCATCTCTCGACTATAATCAACGAGAGTAACGTGCTAAAAACCTTCACAACTCCAAGAGATATCAACGCAGTAATTTCCGCCACGTCTGAAAAAGGAATAAAAAAATTGAGTTCTCAGAAACACCAAAAAACTTTATATAATTATATCTTCATACTCACTGGAACATATTCCCAATAATGCAAATAATCTTGGAGCATAATACAAAACTTGTTGTCTTCCAGTACCTTGTTGTAGCATCAACATAAATACCATTATAACCAGAGTTTCTGAAATTGTTTTCCATGCACTTTTCGTATTGGTTTTCTTAGTGGAACATCTCAAAGAATTGTTATTCGCTCTCTTCAAAAGCAGAAAAGCAGGAGATCGTTGTAGAAAAATGATCGTTATTATAGCTGCTGCCAAAGCTGGGAGCGCAGTAATTCCAATGGCAAATCTCCATTGATAATCTACATTTTTTACTGCTGCTGCAATGACAGATATTAGCGAACCAGCAGCTGTACCAAGCTGATATAACATGACTTTTCTTCCTCTTTTTTCAGAATCTGACACTTCAGACATATATATGGCATGAGCCATTGCCGAAACAGTACCAGCATATCCACATATCATTCTTGCAGCCAATAATAATATATAATGATTAGCCAGAGCCGATAAAATTGATCCAAAAGATAAAAATACCAAAGTCAAGATCATCATCCAGCGACGACCAAAAGAATCGATGCAAGATCCTAAATTAATAATAAAAATTTTATAGATGTTATAATTTAACTTGATTTTAATAAAATAAAAATACTTACCACCAGTTAAACCACCTAGAAGTGCTCCTAGAAACCATATTTGCACAATAAAATCTTTTTCAAAGCATGAAAGAAGAAACTCGTGTCTGATTAATGGGGCTACTGGCTTTCCTATGCTGAGATCACAACCAAAAGCTACCCCAGCTAACAATGCAACTGTTGACACAAGAGCATGTTTATTGCTTGTTGTCAGTGGTGTCAGATTTTCAGTCTGTTTCGGTATAGGTTTACGCAAGTTTTTTGCCGGTATACATTGAAAATCATCGTTGGTCGAAGTCTTTGCCGGCTTATCCGTTGTTTTACTCGAGTTGTTTAATAATATAGTAGTATCTTCCTCGTCCGACATTTTTCAATCGCAATTTTGTCAACAATCTGACCATATATAAAAATAAGACTCTTTCGATTTTACGAATCTCAAATAAAAAAAATCAATTCATCAGATGGTGATTATTAATGCTGATTTCTGTTTGTTTATATCACTTGACGTTTGCGAAGTGTCATTAACAAAAAGCACGCCATTTTACAAACGGCAATTTAAAACGAATACCAGAAAACCGCTTTCATCAAACAATAAACAGTAGTCACTGAAGATTTATAATTATGCCGTTTGTTAAGATAACAAAGTTAGTTTTCGATAAATACGAAACTGCTTTGTTTTACGAAAAAGATTGAATTTGCGGAAGCGCGTTCGACGAGAGAACTCACTCTGGTACTCAGTGATGGTATATGGAGGACCGGTTGATCACTAGGATCTAGGGAGA
>NCVS01002356.1:0-71935 GCA_003055095.1 Goniozus legneri
AATGAAAACATGCAGTTTGAACCGAAAATTGCCGGCCGTCTAAGGGTTAACGATTCCTATACTTGGGTAGAAAAATCGTTAAATTTTTCTAATTGATATCCCATTTTTGCAAACTTCGACTCTATTTTCATCAATTTGTAGCTAATTATTTCAATCGTATACAAAATCAAATAAACAATAAAAAAGTTCAAAATATTCGAACTCAATAAAATCTCACAATAAAAATAAATATTAAATAAAAGGAAAAATAATAAAATATAAAAATGTACCAAGTTTGAAAAAATTGATCGAAATACTTTCTCGACAGTATCGAAAATGAAATTTCCTTCAACGGAACAAACTTTCTTGTTTATTCCGGACTGCTCGTTTTTTGTTTTTATACCGAGACGGCTGTAAATCTCCCTGGCGAATCAAACGAAGCGTCGAGAAGATCTCGAGATTCTGTGACGCGGGACCGTAGCTCGCATCCCATATGAGCTCGGGATGAGAGTCCGGCTGGATTTACGATTGGTAATTCTTCACGAACCGTTACCTCTACCGTCTCGCCACGTTCTGAATTTTTCAACCGATCGGAAAGAAAGAGAGGGAGAATTGCTTTCTAACTACAGATCAATTAAAATTGTATCGATTTTTCAGCAAGTTGCTGACAACATAGGGGAGTAATTCTTTTTTTCCTATAATCTTGTTAGATAATTTTGGTCTGCTGTTACAAGTTAAATCAGCAAGAGTAATGTCACTCCAACATGTTCACGAGTGCGTGATTTGGTAACCAGTCATGCGTCACGTATTTCGTGTTAAGTCGCACACTTAATGTGTGCGTCATGCACACGTTTCGGTATAAATTTTTTCTCACGCACACAATTAAATTAAAATTTGCTATACGGGGCAAAAATCATCCGCTATAAACACATTTCCATGTAATTATAGAGAATTCCCGCGGATCACGCCAAATCCGTGTTTATCGACAACTCGCGTGCAAAAGGGCTGATAAAAAAGGGTGGGTAGTCGACTGTTGGAACGTACAACAATTCGAGATAACAACCGCGTTGTTCGCAACGTATATTTGTAACGTGGAATTCTACCAAGCGGTGTGCCAGCTGTAAACGACGTTTCGTCGCTCGAAAAAAAAAGAACAAGCGATCCCTCAGAAAAATTTTAAACGGAATTCTGTAAAATTTTCCGCTGAGTTTTACCGATTTATAATAAATGAATTTAACCAATGCGATTTTGATTATTCCCAATCGTTTAATGTTCGTTCTTGATCATTTCAAAATGAAATGCAAAAATTTTTGATATTTCGAGTTTTAATCGCATTAGTTATTAAAAAAACGAGAGACAGCATTCGCGTTTTCATTTTACCGGCTGAATTTTCCTTTCGAATTCACTAGCTGGACGTCTTTCCATCAGCTCGTATGAATTAGCTGTCTCGTTTTTACCTCGCGGGCTGTTAAAAAAAATATTCGCCGTGAAATGTTTTTTCCCCTCCGGCTTCACCGCGGGAGCGATGAAACAGAAACAACCAAACAATTATCGATGCGACCAAATCGAGCGAACAATTTCCGTTGCAAGTTGGTCGATCGAAAAAAAAAAACAAAAATTACACACGCATATAAAACTAATTTTTGTCCTACTCAAGAGATCAAGATTCAATGACGCAATTTCCGATCTTTGCCACTATCGATTACATTTCGTTCGATTATTTACCACTGGTTTCTTATTTTCCAGCCCCGAGGACGAAATTTTCCGTTAAAGGTGGTACCCGTCCCCTTTCTCGTCGAGTCGACGGTAATTAAAATTCCCCTTGATCCGTGGTAAGATCCGAGTTCGAGAGAAATTTCTCGTCGTTAAAGACTCTCCCCGCTCTTCTTTTCTTCTTTCGTACGAAATTTAATAACGGTAACGAATGAGAGCACCGCCCGTAACGAGCGTCCGCGGCACTTTCATTTGTCACGCGGCTTTTTGTCCCGGTCCATTAGCGATACGGCTCGCAGTTCTCGAAGGTCGGGGATGAAACGGTAAAGACAAACTCGACTGTGGAACGCGCGACATCGAGTCACGAAGGGGGGCAAGAGAGAAAAGTTAATTAAAGCAGGGGATCGTTTTGCCCTCTCCCCGCGCCAACTTTCATGTCACACCGAATTTTCTTCGTCAAAATTACCCTCGAGCAAGTTTACCCTCTCGTCGATCTTGGGGGCTTTTTCTCCTTTGCCCACGGTGCACACACGCGAATAAACTCGCTCTTGCGAACGTCGAACGTGCCCCGCGAAAATTGAGTTGGTCGCGCGGAAGGGACAGAGGGATTAATCAGTATAGCGGAGAGGGTGAATATGAAATTAAAAATCAAAATATAATAAGAGTTTATGATAACGAAGTATTAAAATTAAATAAGAAAAATGATCATTCAATTTAAATTAAGTTAATTTTAATTAATTTGTTTGATTTCGATTCTACTTTTTTCTAATCTACTCTAATACACTCGAAATGGTATTAGTTACTTCAAAAAGATTCATAGGTAATTAAGATCTACAGAGTCGTATTACCTGAATTATTTGATTAAATCAATATGTGACTTGGAAATTTCCAAGCCCATAGAGAGCTGAAATATTTTCGACCGGAAATAAAATATTGAAAATACAAGTCATAACGCGTAATCGACGTATGAAAATCCAACGTTCACGACGACGTTATGCCTACTCTATTTTATAGCACCATAAGATAAGGACGTTAAGACGAGGTCCGGTGAGTTCGTTAATCTGTTTTATGCTGAAGTAACCGGTCGCTAGTGTGGCCAATCGGTGAGCAGTGCGAGGGAAGCGAGGGGTTCCTTCTCGTGAAGTATTCACGAAGAAGATTGAGCGGACGAAACGCGAGAATTGCCACCAAAACTAGCTTGCGAGGCGAGACGACATCCCCCCCACTTTCGTAGACGATCAATGTACGCAAATCTTGTTCGGACCGCGATCGATTCACGCGCTCAGCTCTCAGTATGGGAAATTACAGACAACCGAGCCGCTCGGAATTCAATAAAATGAAAAATCCGATTTTTCGTACTTTCAGGGATGGTTTTCGAAAATTTGAAAATGTTTCATGAGAAATTTCGAATGCTCCAAAAATCTACTTATACGTTTCGCAAATGAAAATTTTCAGAGCTCGGAGAGATTCTCTTTGAAAATTCAACAGGTTGAGGTACTGACCCTCTCGGTATTGTTCAAGGATCTTAGCCGGTGAGTTTTCACTAAAAGTAGGTACACCATTCCGAAGCAAGCACCCGGTTAATACCCTACTTTCTCGCCGTATAACCGAAGAATTATTTAGAATTGCATTCAGCGTAGCCTTGGGGTGAGATACCTTCAGGCGCTAACGTAATAATTACATTGCAAGGTACACAATAAAATAAGCTGACAATCAACATTCCCGTGTGGAATAAAATGAAATATGGTTTGTACAAGCATGATAGAATCAACAAAATTAAAAATATCGAAACAAATGAATTGTTTTATATGAAAATAATGAAAATCAAAGTCCGAAAAGATTTTGTGGGAACCGATCAAGCGGAAGCTCAACAAGTTATGGATCGCGGAAAATCGAATAAAAATTTGCCCGTACCTATATGACGCGTCTCTCGAAAATCAAACTGCGGAAAATTCGTGTGGTCTCTGGCTTATCTCGCTTGCCGCTAGAATTTCCAGTGAATAAAGCACTCGAGGGGTTGCCTGGCATCAGGGGTGTCCGAGTCGTTGCTAAACGTAGAGCCGTAAAAATAGGCAACCGATCGTAAATTTGCTCTGCGTTACTGTCTGGTGTTTGTCTTGGTCTCTCCTCTCCATTTTACGAGTTAGAGAGTCGAGAGTGTGAAAGCCAAAACGAACTGTCGACGTACGCGGAATTTTGCACAACCCATACACAGAAAAAAAGGATGACTTGAATCAAGAAATATATACTTCATTCAAGAGAGTTATGCGGAAGAAAAAAAAATTCCGTCATCGAGAAAATAATTTCTCCATATTAGTAGAAAATTAAATTCTTGAATTGAGAATTTTTTTCTTGGATCAAGTATTACCATACTTGAACCAAATCTATCTTGTTTTATCCTAAGATAATTATTTCTCAAATAACAAAAATAGTTTAAAAATAATAATAATAAGTAATAGTTTCTTGAATGAAGAATATATTGACTTATTCAAGGACACACGTTCTTGGATCAAGAAATTCACAAGTATTGTTTTTAAAATTTATTTCTTCATTCAAGAAGGAAAAAAAGACTTGATATATTGGAATGTTTATTTCTTCCGCATGACATTCTTGATTCAAGTAATCCTTTTTTTCTGTGTATTAGCTCCTTCCGCGAAGCAACCCAATGCACCCGTAAACATACGACAGTATGTTTACTTTGAAATACTTTTCGTCCTTTGCTGTTATAATTTTTCAATGAACGCTTTTTTCAAATCAATAAGAGGCGGTTTTTAGGTACCCGAATACAGCAAACGATCGTTAATTAACGCGATTCTCGAGCTGCGAGATTATTTTTTTTATAATTCCCGAGGGGTAATAATATACCGGCATGTACGAAAGAATTCAAATTTCTTGAGCGACGAGATGGCGCGCCTATTACGGATGAGCGTTGAATAACGGCGAGAAATATTTTCACCATTACCGAGCGATGATAGAAAAAGAAAAAACGAAGCGGCTAGGGAGAAAATTGGAAGATGCCCTCCATGCCGAAAGTGACTCGTGTTTTACTTCTCTCCCCAGTGGCGCATTTCGTCCGCAGAAAGTTAGCCCCTTGGCGGAAAAACAGGAAGGAAATGTGATACGCACTCCCTGATTTTTGTGATTTCCGTTCTTCGTGTAAGGGACATCCTTGAAATGGATTAAAAGCGAAACGATGGAAGATTGAATAAACTCACCGAAAATCGTGCCGACGCTGTTGGCTATCGCACCGGAAACGGCACCGTTCGCCAACGCGTCGAGGCAGGCGCTAAGGGCGCAGGCACACGCGCTCGTTCCTATTAGATACTCGAGCACCATGTTCCAGCCGATAATGAAAGCTATCAGCTCGCCTACTGTCACGTAACTGTACATGTACGCGCTGCCAGTCGTGTGAGGCACTCGAACTCCAAACTCGGCGTAGCACGCCCCTGAAAGAACCAAAAATTCGTTGGATATATGCGTAAAAAAGAACAATCAAACTCGATTCAACTCGACGAACGACTCTCAAATGAAACGCCCAGAGTAGAAATTCATGTTAGATATACGACTCAGGGCTTGACCAAATAGGGCTAATAGGGCTTGACTGTTCACTTTGGGAATTTATTTAGGACGCATTTGCGAAAAAATCTATCTCATTAGAAACTGTTTCGTATTCGTATATGGTGAAACGACCTGTGTATAATAATAGCGAATGGTAACGATGCAAACAGTACCCGATCGTTAAACGCAGCCGACAAATCGTTATCCGCTTGTTGTATATTGCCGATTCGATTGAGTTTTCAGCGACCATTTCCGGAACGTCGATCATCGAGTTTGACAAGCTTCTCTCCTGATTGGCGCAAAGAGAGGAGAAGGAGAGAGGGTCGCTCTTATTCGCACAAACGAAACCATCCCGAACAGGAAACCGTCGCGAATCGACAGACGCGACGTGTCTCGTATTGCTTTTACGTTTTATCGACAAGCCGTAGACCATTAACTATGAAATATTCATTTTCCTACTGCGTTTATGCAGATTCGAATTAGTATTACCAATATCAAGGTACATTTTTTTAAATTTTATTTTTATAAATTATGAGCCACAAATTATAATGTATGTACTCGAGTGAGAAGTGCAACGTCCTTCTCGGGTGTTGGTTTTCGTGAAAAATCACCGATTGATATCGTTCCCTAATACATAAGCGCAAGATTTTTCACGATATGAAATACATTTTAGACTTCGCTACTTCTCGCTCCTATCGCGCGGGAAGAAGAGACTCTTGGAATTTATTCGCGATCGGGCGCTCGAGATAAGAAGCCCTCCGAAAAAATGGAGAATGAGTATAAGTGAGGGGTCTTCCTATCTGCTCCCTTCCAAAAAGCACACACATTACCACGTTCACCTTTTTTCGTCGTTCTTTCGAGGAGTATCGATAAATATACAACAGGTACGAAAATTATAATACGATAATTTGTGTAAAAAAAAATATTTTCTTACGGGTAAAGATTGTAATTTTATTTATTCAAATTCGAATTACTATCGACGCGCCCCTCCTTATACGTGGGAGATAAAGCGCGCGAATAATAATCGATATTTCTCGACTTATCTCGGTTGAAGCAATGCGATGAATCAATGTCGATCATATCGGACGATTACATTTATTACCCTCCACTCTCGACAAACGGCATCTAGACGCAACAGCCGTCTCGGTATAATAATAGCAAAATGGCGCTGATCGACCGTCTCGTTCGACCTACTTGGCAATAACTTTCCCGTGAGAAAGAGCGAAACATGGAATGAGAGAAAGAAAGAGAAAAGTGCAGTTTTCCTTTCGCATTCGTAAGAGAGTACACGTGCAAGGGGTAAGCTCAGTTTTTATTAATTCGTGGCGCCACGCGCGTGCCGACGTAATCGAGTACGATGATAGTCACTATCTCTCTCTCTCTCTCTCTCTCTCTCTCTCTCTCTCTCTCTCTCTCTCTCTCTCTACACGTGAGGAAGAGAAATAGCCTATCGGTGGGATGTACACATACAGACGAGCGACTTACCCACGCGAATGTGTACCTACATCCACTTTACGGCTGCAATATTAATCGAGATCTGCTGGGAAGGTCGGAACCGTTTCGTTTGGTCACATTTACAGGCGATTTTAAAAAAAGACCAAGTCCAAAGGTTCCGGTGTCTATCTTCGAATTTAACGACTGAAAATTGTCGATGGGAGTTGACATGCGCGACGTGCCTACGGAATAATTATATGACTACTTCGACTTTGCAACTGCTCTTTTCGCAATCACGTTTAATCATTTCAACACTCGCGAAACGATTTATTATCGTTTGCGGAGCGTGAGAGGAACGTTCTCGAAATTAGCACAAACGCGAACATGATAAAATATTCCAAAACCAGAATACTTTTCATTCAATTTTAATTATAATATTTCTCTATTTTCTCTATTAAGCGCTGAATTGAGAAATCTTTCATAGATTCAAACAAAAGTTATGAAATTCATTACTTCAATTTGGCTAATATGTAATTACAAAATCAAATCAATTGAATAAATTTTGTTCTCGGTATTAACTTCATATGTATGTAATATGCATTCCTACACCCATTCACTCAATTGCGGTAAAACTTTAGCGAGTTATGTTGTGTACAGTCCCACGAAGGGGTCTAAATTTATACTGCGACTATTTTTTTTTAAACGTCAACTTAAAAATCCACTAGTTGCGTGGATAATTATACACGAAAAATCAAAAAATCCATACCTAATAATATTCAATTTCGTTAAAACATAATTAAATAACGTTCTTTTGAAAATAGGACGAATAAAAAGACCGAAACTCGAACATGCAGTTACAATATTACATTCATTTCAATTTCAATTACTACACTGAAAGAAGTAATTTGTTCAGTCAAAGAAGACTTTGTTGAATCTAACAACCGCGGGGTGCTATAGAAGCAATGAAATATATTATTTCATTTAATACATTTAAATGATTAGATCAACCAGATCTTGGTGTAATTGAATAAATATAGTTGTACTTATAAAACAATAATTTCGTCCAACAAAATGTATCTCTACTAAATGTATTTTGTTAATTCAACAAATTTCTTCTCTCAGTGTATTAAAACGTCAAAAGTTCTAAAATAAACATTTTAACGTCAACTCTGCGAATAATTAATTCCGTATTCCGACATGGAATCAAGAACCTCAAACGAAACATTCTTTCCACGAGGCGAAGAGCTCGTGTTCATTCTGACGTACTGTAATAAATTCCGAGCTCTGCAACTCGATAAAGTCTTCAGCATCGAAGCTTAAGAGCGAGAGGAAAAGAGATTAAAATCGCGTAAATAAGAAAGTCGAAACTCGAGTCGATTACACGGAGCTCCTATCTCGCTTCTACTCACCGGAGAAAATGGAAGCAATGGCTGCGATAATGAAAGAGACGACGACGCCAGGACCGGCGGCGTTGCGCGCCACCATTCCAGCTACTAGGTACATCCCTGTACCTACGCAGGAGCCAACCCCTAAAGACGTCAAGTCCAGAGTTGTCAGGCACTTCTGCAATCATAATTAAGACGAAACTCTCACGCGTTTGTTTCATTCCACGTTTGATGTTTGGTCTATTCCAAATTTTACAAATGACTCCTCCGTTCTGTCAATCAACTCTATCTCACGCTTATGTTCAGAATTTCTTGGATTTCCTACTTTATATTCATTTTTATAACAAATAGAGATATTTTTACCATTTTACGCTAAAATACAGTATTTTAAAAACTGGCACGCTATAAAACACCATTTAAATCCTATGAACTATTTTGAAAATTTTACGTTGTGCATTTCTCATTTTTACTCATTCTTAAATTTATAAGCTCCATTCTGTTTCTTCTCATCCGGCGATCCAGTTCAAGTGACACTGGAGCACTGTAACAGGGGAAGGGTAATAATTTCGAGAGGTTTAAGTCGATCCGGAAGTTCTCGCGACGAGTAGACTCTTGATCATGTTCACTCAAAAAATGGGGGGAACGGGGAAAATATGGAACAGATTAAAAATGAGAGAGACAAAAAAGAATGAGAGTGAAAGAGAAATATATGAATATTTCACTCCGTCCCCTTTAGAAAAAACCGAGTAGTGCTGCTCAACTCTGAAGAATAGCATTTGGTTTGGTTGATAAAAATAAGAGCCAAAAAGAAAATGGAGAATGAAAAATCGCGAGTATCGTAATAAATAAATTTGGATGAATCGAATGTAGCAGCATTCGTCGTTATCTACGCTTGTGCAATGAAGGAGAGAGAGAGAGAGAGAGAGACAGGAGGAGTTGGATGAGAAAATATCAATGATTTGTGCAGTTGCACGCGAGTCGTACCGGGCATTCCGTACGTTTTTCGTGAGCGCAATTTTCCCTTGCACATCCGCAAAAACTTTTCTACTCGCACACTCGCGTACACACACGATGAGTTTATATCGATCCACGAGGATTCGTCTCTCTTCTCTCTTGTTTTAAGAACTCTTCAGAAATATATTATGCACAGACAGGATTCTAAAATATCCGTGAGTTCTTGAAATAGAAGTCCGCAGGATTTTTAATAAAAAGATTTATTTTGTGCTGAGCAATGATTCTTGAATTATTAGCTTTCTTGCAAACTAATCAATAACGTCTTCAATCTTGTGGGCGTGGCACTTCTAACGTCGTTGTGTTAAATTTTATATGAATTGTATTGCAACCTGTGTTTGGTATCCAACTCAACCTATACTGTTGAGATTTGCATCTTTTATTTTAGAGATTTGGCTGGTCGTTATACACGGGAGGTAACTCAAAAACAGTGAAATATGAAATGACGAAAAACTTTCTGAATTCCAGGACACCCCATGTGTATGAAGAAACAGGAAACCCAGCTGCGCATACGCGCTAAAAACTCTTCTCTGTCGAAGAGATTTTTTTTGTCGTGAGCCACATGATTTCACATGCCGCTTCTGGTTGGTATACGTTCATTTCGCCATTCTCGGTTCGGTTTTCCCCCGATTTCAAAACTCGTACTCATTCTCTGAATTCTCTTATTATTTTCGCATTCGGGATACTCGAATGTAGACGAGTTACGTGTGAGAGCGAGATTCGTTTTAAATTTAGTACTTTTAAATATTTTATACGGACTAAATAATATTTTTTCTGAACTCCTGCATATCACAGTAGTTGAATCTTCGTCGTACAGCGAAGTATATTTTTTCATTCTACACAATCAGAAGATACACGGGCTTATGAAATTTTAAGGCCGTAACCGAGCATTATTTTGCGGATATTCATCAAGACGTGTCTACGTCTTCCTCCCTCTGAGGAAGTGATTGGAGTTTGGAATCGATTCAGTGGTATAGCTCGAACATTATACCGCTGAGACCCACTTAAGTTTGTTCGATATACGAGAGGCTCTCTCTCCCTCTTTCCTGACATGTATCGGTTATTGCAAAACTTTAAACATACGAATCTCGAACATCGAACAGTTTGCTCGTCATCTAGAGGTTTTTTCTTAGGATGAAAAAAAACAAGGACTCGGAATGCCACAATGTTGAGAAACTGTATATTAGCCAGCAAGCACGAAACGTGCGACTTGGCCAGAAATCTAGAATGCGGTAAATTTGAGAAAAACAATATTCCGCGTAACTGAAAACTAAAGTAAATATAAATGAAAGTTCATTATTAGTATGTATGAAAATATTCTTAGCATAATAATCACTGCTATTTATTTAATAATGAAAATGAAGTTTATTTTAAAAAAATTTTAATTATGAAAAACAATTAACATACGCAAAATAAACTAATTTTCATTCTCATACTATCCAAATTGAGAGATTACAAAATTAAAGAAGTAAATTCGAGAAGAAAAACGAAGAAAAAGAAATTTCCGTTTCGTCTCACGGAAAGAAGAAAACCAAGTCGATCGAGCGTATCAGTTAGCGTGTAATTGCACGAGATGGATGACGGGAGAACTTGCACCGAGTTTCTGACCAGAGAACGGGTTTGACATAATTAGCTCTGGTCGGTGAGAAATACATTGAAAAGAGAGAGAGAGAGAGAAAGAGAGAGAGAGAGAGAGAGAGAGAGAGAGAGACGGGATCTTTTACAAGCGAACATAATTGATTACTTAATTAGGCGGTAAAACATGCCACGTCGTGAGAATATCGCACTTTCTTTCGCGATGTCCTCAAAAATGAATTAATCCAGCACTGAAGCTCGTCCGGGGTGAATTTATTGATCGTGGCTCGTCTTGACGGCGAGGTAGAATTCTCTGCCTGTCTGTGTCTTTCTTTCTCTCTTTCTTCTCTCTCTCTCTCTCTCTCTCTCTCTCTCTCTCTCTCTCTCTCATTTTTTGCTTCTCTGTTTGCGGCGCAACACAACCCACTGGCAAAACACGTCGAACAATATAGCCGTCGGTCTAAACAGAAGCTGCGCATGGTTCCCCTCTCAAACTCATACATATATGGTTGTACGAGGTACAGTCAAAATTTTAATAAAATCACGAATGGCCGAAGCAGAATTTTCATTTGAGCTAACTGTAATTTTCATAATTGATTTTTCTCTCGCTCGCTTTCTCTTACCTGTAATTTCTGCTTCGAATCAGCCGTATGTAACGGTTCTGGGCCAGATTTCGAACGATCGCCTTGCAGGCCATCTACGCTCTTCGTGCGTATGAACTTCGAAAAGAGCTCCAGGCCCCTTTCCCGGTCGATGAATTCCAACTTCATTTTTCTGCAACACAGGCCCGAAAAGAATGGTTCAGTACACGAAATACATAAGCATCATGGCGTCTTAGAATTAGAATTTAGGCGTGATACTCGCAAGAAGAGACAGATGATATCGCTGATTTCGCAAGTTTGCATAGAGAAAAATCTCACAGAAAAATTAACAATTGTAGCTAGATAGAGTAAGAGAACGGGGAAGGGGGAATCAATAAAATGGTAAACGTCAAGTCGTGTCTGACATAAATGCGAATAACGGCGGGAAGAAAGTGAAACCATAAAAATGGATTCCGGCACCGGTAATAAGGACGAGAAGAAAATAAATAGTGGAGTGGTGGGGAGGAATAAATACAATACATCCTCCCCAGTTCTCATTTCGTCTATCGGATTCATTCGTTGTATAGTGCAATTACCGAGAAGAATCTGTGAGGAGGGGGAAGAAAGTCAGGAATTGTAGGAGCAGACCGTCTGCGAAATTACCAACTTGTATCACTGCAAACACAGAATCAAGCGAGCTAGTGGAACAGTATGAACTGGAGCAATCAGAACGCATAACCACATTTACGTTCGATCATTCCTATTAAATTTTATAATGGAAATAAAAAATTCTCGTTTTGTCGAGTGATGGACTGTTTTTAATTTTCGATGCTACTTACATTGCTGTGAATCAAAAAACTCTGAATTAGGGTGTGTATTTTTTAGTTTCTAGTTTATAACCAGGTGTCTCAGATTTAGGATAAAATCAGTTCAGCGACTCCTACGAGAGAATACCCAGCGACGATAGTGACTGTCAGACGGTACTCTGCAATAAAAATGGCTAGGGGAGATAAATCCGGACAATGAACGAAAGGGTCGGTGCAGCGGGGTCGAAGGGCGAGTATACGAAGCGTAATTTTTGGTTGTAGCTACTCGTTAAGCGCGCTCGTGCTTTCAGCGAATAGCCATTGGACGTTAAATTACCCTTTCCCTCGTCCCACTCCCCCCACCACTTCGTCTCGCGATACTGCCCTGGCGTGTGCGTCACGTTGACCGCAACGATGACCGAGCGTCTTTCGTCGTGCGAGCAAAGCCAGGTCTTTATTTCACCCGTGTGACTCATTTCTCTCGCGGCCAGCGTACGCGAGCAATCGAATTTTTTTCCCTTCCCCTCCGCGCAACAGCCGCGTTCGTTTCTCTTTTCATCGGGTGTACATCCGAGCGCGATGCAAAAGGGGAACACATACACGAGCGCGAAAGAGAAATTGCCTCCCCGCGAAATACGTCCCCTCTTTATTACATCGTTCGTCACATTTATCGCTATACGTACATTTATTCATCTTATGAGGTTCCCTTTTCTCTCACCCGCAGCTTTTTCTCAAGATCAAGGAGGTAGTCCCGTTTGATAAGTTGAGGAAATTAGACATTTTCTTACGGAGAAATGATTTTTTCCGAGTCTGCGTTCAACATGTTAAACGGCTCGTGAAATTTTCGATGGAAACGTTTTTCCACTTCGTGCCCAATTCTCAATTTACGAGTTGTTTAATTATTCGTTATCCAATTGAGAATTGCGTGAGAGAACCGAGCTCGTAGATGTATTTATGCGCGAAGAGTAAGAAGGGTTGCAGTATAGCTTCAGAAGTTGCAATTATTTCGCGGCTAAAATTTTTAATAATGTAAAAGTGACAGGATTTTTAATTTACCAGTGCAATTTTCAAAACTCGTTTAATCGTTCTGATCAATATTAACCTTGTATCTGTAATATCGTTATAGCAATTTGCACTCAGTTATGTGCCCGGATGTAATAAAAAAAAGACTCCCTCGTTTTACAGAAATCGTGCTTCGCCATAACGCAATTAATTTGAATTTGAATCTGCAAAGTATAACACATTTGTAAATGATTTTTTTGAACGTACTTAATAGTAAAATTGATGTTATATTTACTCCAAAAAATTAATAAACGCGAAAAAATTTTCGAGCCCAGTTTATTCGACAAAAACAGTGAGCATTTCGCTTCACGCGAAAAATCGATATTCCGCTAGTTCGCTCACTTCGAAGTTTTGTCTACCTTTTGCCAAACGACGGGAACCTAACAAATCGCGTTGGTTAGGCAAACCCACACAGAATAGAAACCGTTATGTTGGCGCAGAGCGACTGGCATCGTTCCAAAACGCAGCTAGTGTTTTATCGTGCTTTAAACGTCCCTCAAAATGCCGAAAGAGTGCAAGAGAAATAATGGATACGCGTCTCTGTGTGTACCAGAGAGATGAATATCAGAAGACGGAACAAAAATTTATACCCCACTGTTTGGTTTCTCTGATGCATGAATCTGTCGCTTGCCTTTTAATAACAAAAAATAAGACCCAAGATTGTCATTTTGTGACTTTGCGAGATAGTTCAAATGAAGTTTTGTTCGACTCTGAGCGCCTTTTCAACCACTATTTAAGAGAAAGTATACTCGATTTAATAATATTCTTCCTCGACAGAAATGTAAAATACGCTCTTCGTCGTAAAACAAAGATGTTCTCAGGAGAGAAACAGCGAAATAAATTTTACGTGCAATAAGTAGAACAAAAATAGCGCATTACATTGTAAAGAATAATCGAACGAGCAAAAGTTTCCTCGTATAAAAGTGGGAATCACGATTTTCATCCAATTTCGTGTCATTCTTCATTTCTAAAAACCGAGAACGGTGAGAATGAAATTTTTTTTAATTTCCTGCTAAGAAATGAGAAAATAACGAAATCTAAGTTAGACGTAACAGAACAATGAAATCTTTAAGTAGTGTTAAAATGTAACTGTGGTAAATAAAGTTCGTTAAATTAGCGTTGAATTGATTAAGTTGTATCAAACATTAACCAAATTGAAATTTTCATGCAGATTCATATTCGATGTGTTTCATTTCATGACGTATATTATGTAAAATATAAAATCATTTAATTCGCCCAAATAATCTCAACTATACAACAATTAAACGCAAAAAAGTGCTTTTCGTTCATGACTGCCAACGTTAGTTGAATTTATATTCAAAAGAGAGTTGAGCAGAGTGCAACAGCTGTTCTCGATGCGACCATTAGCTCCAAGGAATATAAAGGCCGTTGCGAAAAGGCGAAGAAATATTCCAATCGTGCTCCAGCGCAATGGGTCGACTCGCCCTTTTGAATTCTCACTGCGAGACAAGTTTTTCTCTCTTTTTCGCTTTCTTTCTTGCTCCCTATCTAGCTATTATCCACACCGACACGCCATTTTCTCCCTCTAGCGCCATTTCATTCCTCGTTCCTCATTCACACATCCACTTATCCCGCACCCTCCATCTCGTCCAAACGCTACCGAACAATTCACCGTTTCCCAAGAATAAACAACTGGGAACTGCGACCCGATATTACCCAAACGTTCGATGCATTCATCCTCGACCACACGATTTTCAACCAGAACAGCAATACCCTTTATCGGGCTATATGTTGTTAATATTTTGATCTTATCGCTGTTGCTGTCAAAAACGTCTATACATTCGGTTACCACTTTCGCTTGAAGTATAACATCGCAGTTTGGTATCTTTTTCCGCTATTACATAAGCTAACCCCCTGAAATATCACGTTTGGTCTACTTTTATGTTTCCTTGAATGAAATAGACACGCGGCGCCATTCATAAAATCGAAATTAACACGGATTTAAAATGTAATATCTTGAGAATCGCAATGGAATATGAAGATTCCGATAAATTTATTTCCAGCCACTTTGCTCATCATTTCCATATAACGTGTAATTGGATAATCGAACTCGGTTCGAATAATGTAATATCGCGATAACGATCAATGTGTTTTATGTAATCTCCTATCAATATTTTACCATCCCCAATACAGGAATATAATCGATTCGTATATCAAAGTGTAATCGAATTGATATCAAAAGTCTTCTTGAATTCATCAGAGCCTTTTATATTTTACAATACAATATCGATTTTTCAAACAATTCGACATTTAGTTCTAGTATCTTTTTGTATCTTCAACGAGACATAAAAATTGCTTACACGAGATAAATCGGCACGTTACGCGATTACGTGAGGCGAATTATAAATGAGTCAAGGACGCCGGAGATATCGCGGTCCTCGCTGTCTACCGACTCCCTCTTTTTTTTTCTTTTTTTGATTGAAGTCGGGGAAGGAGTTGAAGGGGAAGCAAACGACAACCAAATTGCGTTTTCCAGTGAGAGATATAACGATCGTCCTGGAACAACAAGCATGTCATTCGCCCAAATAGACGTACACATTAGTATTATTTTTTGTTTTTGTTAAAATCGGAAAATATCGAAAATACCATTGAAAAGAAACGAAATGATTTCGTTATTTGCACTACAATTTATCTCCATCAAAAATTTTAGTATCCATGAGAATTTATATAATATTTTTCATTATTTGTATAAGAAAAATAGGATTCGGATGAGATTTAACAATGTATTAAGAAAAGTCCAAAAATAGAATTGAAATTATTGTTCTCACGACCCCTCTCTGTTACAACGACCCTTCGTTAAAGGGGTAGATCGCGAAATGACGATTAAAGTCCCCGGGCAAAAGTCGAATGGGGCTGAAACCTCTCCCTTCATTCACGCCTAAGAACAAACACGTGGTTAATTTCCTAAGTTTTTTTTTTCTTCTTTTCCAACTCGACGATTCCTGTGGGAGACAGGATTTTAATAATTTCAGGCGAAAATTTGTTAGAAATTAATTAAAAAGTTGCCACGGCCGCTTGTTAAGATTTATCGATAATTCGTACGTTATATCGAATTTTATAAATCAAAATTGTTAGAAATTAAAAAATTCATACTCGTTCGAGTAACCGTGGTACCACTGAAATTTATGAGGTACAATTAAGTAAAAAAAATGCATTTGTTCGTTGATTCCTCTCTTCCTCCGAGAGTGCCATTAATGCGTCGCGCGATAAGTCAACGTGAGAACAACTCAGGAGGGTTGAAGCGAGTTTAGAGGAACGCTCGAGAAATTCAAATCTTCTTAAAAATGGCGTCCATAGTGGATTAACCCAGAATTGAAATAAGCCTTCGTACGAAGATTATCCAGTTTGCACGGCTGATTTTGTTACACCTCTTTCATTGCCTCTCTTTTCGGTCTCGCTCTCGATGTCGCGCGCTTCAATCCAGTCGGTCGAGTCCGAATTTCTACGACTGCGCGTTTTTTTTCCTGTTTTATTCCTGGGTCAAATAGGTAATTCACACGAACCACTTGTTGTGCTATCGTGACGTTCTCAAGCGAGCAAATAAAATATTTCGCTTCTCTAGATTCCTTGTACTATTCTAATTTCAACACGTCGTTGATATTTTGAAATTGAATGACAATTTAGTAGTATTGTATACGAAAGGGATTTTGACTTTGACCTTAATCATACCATGAAGTCTTGTGATATTCGGAGTCGCGAATTAGGCCATAGACAAACGAAAGGGGGAGAGAGAGAAAAGAAAAATAGATAGGTTGAGAAAATGAGCTGTGAGCAAAAGGAAAGACCGAGGTGTTATTTCAGGTGAAACGAGCAACGCGAAGCCACCTCGTACATTTCGCTATATAGCTTATGCCCGTGCGCGCGAGTGAGAGAGAGAGAGAGAGAGAGAGAGAGAGAGGAAGAGAGATTACACGAGATTCGCAATTACACAAACCGGCTCATGCATTTTTCTACCTCATTACGAGCGGTCCCGCGACGCCGCGTGCAACTCTCTCTCTCTCTCTCTCTCTCTCTCTCTCTCTCTCTCTCTCTCTCTCTCTCTCGTCACGTACAATGTGTTTATATTGCGAAAAAAAACAGTACTTGTGCAGTCAACTGTTCTGGTTTTGTTGAAATTTAAAAATGGCGGAACTATCTTCACAAGTTAGTTTCTATAACTGTTATATTTTACTATTTTCTTGTAACCGACCCTCTTTTTTTTTTAATTTCAATAAGCTAAATCTCTTCTTAAAATTATTATAGAAAAATAAAATAGTATTCTCCGAACGTACGGATTATTTTTATCGTTCGCTAGAATGGAACAGTCTGGATAAATATACAACGCGACAAGTTTCGAATCGCATTAGCGCGGCCAGCAGCTACGACCCCGATTCGGTTTCCCTCCTGCGCACATTCGCTCCTCTTTCCCTGACTGGACGCTCACGAACACGTCGACGTCCGTTTTCGCCGTGGATCGATCCTAGCATGACGTCACTGACGTACTAGGGCGAGACGATAATTGGTATCGATGATCCAATGAGCCAACAACGAGATGTGATTTCAATCTTTTCGACCGAATCATCATTATTAGCTTCCCACTTCCTACTAAGTTGCAGGAAATAAGATAATTCGAAAATTATAACTCACTTGGTACGATAAGTTTATTTTGCGAGAAGATGTACAGTGTTACCGATTTATTGCAAACAATACATGTTTTGAGTGTTTTTGGAGTGGTGAAATCGAGAGCACTTCGGCTGATTATAATTGCTAGTATACATATAAAAATATTTCAGATTTTATAATATTTTAGTTGACAAAGTTTGGTTGACACGGTCACTCAATCGAGCTAATACTAACCAGTACAATTATTTGATAAATCGACAAAAGCTACCATCGATCGGCTTCGCTGTTCTCGTTACTCGAGACCGTTAACGCGTAATTGATCGATTTATTGCTCGATTTATAGAATAAAAATCGGATTTACACCCGTCATTGAGAGCCCGCGAAGATAATAGAAGGAGTCTCGCAACCCAAAAAAAAAATGATTTCATTAATCAATAGGACGAGAAAGAGAAACAATTTGCGATTGTTCGAAACACGGAGACTAATTCATTTTGCCTCTGTAATCAGTAGCAGCTCGTATGATCGATATGCACTCCAAGTTCTCGTTGGTGATTGACGAAAACGAGGCGATCAATCGTCGAGGTCTCGTGGTTAGTCGTATAACTCGATTCCCATGCTTGTCGGAGTGTTTGTTGCCGTGAAACAACTGTTCGTTCTCCGAGTAGGAAATAGATTATGAAGTTTTAAACAAAAACGTTCTCTCTATTTTTTTGTATGATTCACCACCAATTATTGACAAGAGACTGATTATTCAATAATTTCAATAGCCAGAAGATCAGTCACAATATTGTTAAAATAAAAATTCAACAATGTACTGCTTTCCACATAAGATTAGTTTTAACGGAATGAATACTACTATCGTAATTATTTATGTATTACGTAAGAAAAATAAAGCAGCGAGATCAAACTGCAGCCAGGTCACCTCACACATTTAGTAGTTCAGGTAAATGTAACTCGGTGTAGAATTTCGTTGAATGAATAATCAAAACGTACTTTTCTGTAGTATCGATTTGACCGATTTTCTCGAAATATAAAATACTTCACATTTGATTTTTTTTTTTTCAATAAAAGATATAGATACTAATAAAATATTGATAGAATCATTGCTATACATTTAAATACATGCAATTTACTTGTTAGCTTTTTTTCTTAATTTTCTTTATCATGGTTCATCGAATGTGATATTCATGTGTTTTCGTCGATCTTCTAGCAGTTTTTTCACCATTTGAGTGAATGAAAGAAGAAGAGCGAAGAAAAAATACCAACTGGCGTGCTTAGCACAACATTACGTTCTTAACTAAATTATGGGACCACGTAAACCGCGCGCAAGTGTCACATACACGTTTAGATATTTTTACGTATACACATATATGTAATATAAATAAACGTGCTCGAGCATACTTTACCGTAAGCTTAATGAGTCTCACGAGAAGCACAGAGAACGAATACAAACTTTTAATTGCGATCGAATAAAATATGACACCTATTTGCCCATTAGCAGTTGAACCTTTTATGAAATTAAAACCAAAAATTCATTATGCGATTATTTTTTCTCTATTTTAAATAATTTTTTTCCTTTTTATATCAGTTAAATTCAAACTAGAAAGAAACTGCTTTTATCGTTCAAGTGTGTATCCAAAACTGTGTGTCAGTAGGTCAATGGCTTCTCATCGATTTTCGTATCGAGTCCCGTTAATGCGAAATGCCGTTATAAATGTGTAACTTCGAAGAGAACCGAATACACTTTAACCAGAAGGGAGCGGAGAAGTTTCTTTAAACGTTCAATTAAAAATTTTTTAGGTACCCTTATTTTTCGTTAGTTATTTTTGGGCGTGGTTAAAATACATTCTGAATGACTTTGATCCATATCAGCATCTACGTAGGATGAATATTTCTTTGTTCATTGCGTAAGGGCGTGACTCTCCTCTCCCCGCATAACCATGGATATTCGAATTACAGAGTGGGAAGGGTTGGGGTATTTTGGATTTTGAAACTAAAGCTACGAGCGAGGGAGACTAAAACTTCGTTTAACATTCGATCGTATCGTTTATACCGAGTTTAAATGGTTACGAAATCGCCGACTCTGACGAGAGTGAAATATTTTATTGTGTAATTTCTGCTGCGAGTGTGAATAACAATAATTTATCAAATTTTTATGACGTTCCAAAAAGGATTTAAGACTTTTTCCTCTGAAAGATCTTCCAAAGAATTTTCGTGAAAGTGAATCGTTCATCTCAGCCGCCCCTAAAAGTTCACCCCCAAATTATGGTTTTCTTTTTAACTCTCAAACTATTTATGGTAGAAGAACATTCTCAAAATCAAAATGTTCGTCTCGCTGAACTGGACAAAAAAGGGTTAATGAGTTTTTACAGTATGAATGAAAGTTTTGGAATAGTTTCTGATCTTTTTAATTTTCTTTTGGATACACCTTAAAAATTATTAAGAATAAAAGATTGTTGTTAAAGTCAATTTTTTGAAACTTTATTGAATTTTTCATTTCATTTTTTATTCACGTCCAAAGAGGAAATGAGTTGTGATAAATCGCACAGACTCGATTCTGTGTTAAAAAAAATTCTCAGTCGAGTTCGAGTGATTCAAATATCACGCTCAATTCTCTACGAATTCGATTAGGCTAGGAATCCTATAATTAGTTGATAAAGAGTGGAGTGGGGTGAATTCTTGACTATCGATCAGACGCACTCAAAACCACCAAGGCAAAACCAGTCCCCGTGTTCTCTTGCACCCTGTCTCGTTATTATCCCACTCGACGCATTCGACAAGCAATACAGTGACGATTATCGGTACTCGATACTAATTTCCATCAGGTTGGAGAGTTTTTTTATAAATATTCTACCTCTTCTTTCTGAAACTCTAGTACACCGAGTAATTAATAATTAATCCAGTAAAATTTATTTTTACAGGGATGAAAATTTACATCGCGATTGTCACAATATTGCACTCAATATTTACTTGCTTACGTTCAAATAAATATTTAAATTATGTTGTTTTATCATTTTATTATTATTAATACTATCATCATGTACTGAGAAAATATTTCATGAATCAGAATACTTAATTCTAAAATACATTCTGAAAGGAATGCAAGAAACATCGTAATCAACATCTCTAAAGATTATTTCATAAAGAACACAAAGCGAATCGATAAGAGAGCAGAGAGAGAGAGAGATAGACCCGTGCATAATCGGGGCAATTATGCGAGCTTGAAAGAGAGCAGAAAGCTAGAGAAATAAAAAAATAAAAAAATAAAGGGATGAGAAAGCGGGAGAAAATTGCACAAGAAACTCCCGAGAATATATAATGTGCAGGCATTCCGTGTGTTATAAATGAAACTCCCACAAGCGGTAACGCAGCGGTGTCGTAAAATTTTTTCAGAAAAATAGCAGAAAATTAACGCTACACGACGGAATTTTCGCCAGCGTCTTAATCAACTCTTAATCGTGGAATGGAAAACAGCAAGAAAGGAGAAGAGGGTTCGACGGGTGAAAATTTTTCCTACAAATTTCACGAGGTGAACGCGAGAAGATCGGGTCGATAAAAATGCCGGATGATGCGTACATTTTTCTCCTTTGTCGACGAGTTACATACTCTCCACACATAAACGTGACAGATCGGCTAACGCCAGTGTTTTTATGATCTCTTGTCACCCCAATAAGTAATTTGTAACTTTTGAACAGCCTATATAATTATTATACATATTAAAAATTATTTCTCTGCCAGATCCAAGTAGAACCTACTACATACAGTGGTTCGCATAAAATTTGGGAAATTTCACATTCCACATCACGTGCTACAGCTGTTTTCATCGTGACACCTATGTATATCGGTTCTGATATTTCCGATATTAACCGTTGAGTGCGAATTTTCATAAATCGCTCGGTGGCCGCTATTTGCCAGTTATTAATGACCATTGATTAAACGGGCTGGCTATTTTCGGTGTCGTCGTATTAAAATTCGGAAACGCGATCGAGTGGAATAAATGTCAACGAGCGGTCAAGTGAAACGAACGCAAAATGATCGGACAATGTTGATGAGACTACGAGCTGAAGAGATGAAGCGTAGCAATCCGTAAAGTGTCTCTTTAGAAATTCGAGTCGCGAGTACGACGCCCAAGGCATCAACACGTGATCCAGCAGTTTAGCACATTTTATAATCGAAAAGTATGGAAAAGCGCATCCTCGCCAGTAAAAATTTTCGCTCTCGCGATGTCTCGGTTGCATATTGAAAAATGTCGAGAAGAAGAAACACAAATAAAACTGTGAAAGGATTTTATTCCTTTTTTTTCGAAACGAATTTCTAAGCAACCGAAGCGAAAATATTTGTATTCGAGAACACGATGGGTTGCTGCTTGACGAAAGTGTACAAAAGAAAAGAAAGAACTGAATCGTTAGCCGTGGAGAATGGAACGAAAAACCAAAAGTTTACGTGATCCCAAAAGATAAATTTTCTAAAAATACTATGATATCTTTGAAATAATAGAAAAATATCAACATCGAATCTTTTCAAACTATGTCTAACTTTTTTCAGTTATTTTTCAATATCCTTAACCTCAATTCTTCACAAAAAACTTTTTCGCCATAAAACAAAAACTATTTCTGCGAGTCGATAGCAAGACTACACTTTCGGCACTATTTTTCCTAGAGAGTTTTAATCACTTCAAAGAAAGAAAATCGAATTCCGTTTTCAACGTTCGAAAAAAAAAACACTGAAAAACTACTGCGACGACCGATGACCACCAAATACTATAACCTCCAAAAATTCAATCGGCAAATAACCGAGCCGTGAATTATCTTCCGGCTGGTGAGCTTTTGCAGGTCTTCGTGATCAATATCGGATGTTCCACGGGCTTTCTTAATCTCGTGCAGGGTAACGACGAGCTTCGGCACGGAATCCGATAAAATCCCGCGGATACGAGAAAACGCGCTGCGAGATTTCGAGCGAGCGATAATGCTCAACGAGGATATCAGGGAAAAATCACGCTTGTAGTGTTATTACATAAATGAAACTTTTTAATTCGATAAAAATTCGCCATTGGATATCGAACGAAATACCCACACTACTATTTATTTACACAGAAATACCGCGTATAGGTTATTCACGATATATAAAAATATTTCAAAACTCACCTAAGTTATATTCTCTCGTGTACCCTCTTCTATTCTGCACGATACGAACGCCAGCTAAAAAAATTCCTCCGCACAACTAGATCCAATCGTGTGTGACCGTTAAAGCGTACATGTTCCTCTATTCCTTCCTTCGAGAAACGATCAAACGAGGATGCGATTAAAACTAGCGAATTATTCAATTACAATCACACAGCCGTATCCTTATCTTTCGATATTTTTTCGTAACTCACTTTCTGGAACGTCCTTCCCGCACTGTCACTGACACAATATTTCCCGAAACACACACTCGCGATTCCAGTCTTAATCTTCCTTTGACTACGTTAAAATGATATGTATCGATGGTAGCACCCGAGTGTCTTTCTCTCTTTCTCTCTTCTCTCTCTCTCTCTCTCTCTCTCTCTCTCTTTCGTTCTCTTTTTTCTCTCCCCCGTGTGAGAAGAAAGAAATTGTCGCGTTCGTCGCGCGCGACGAATAAAACGTCCGAACGGCAATGTCGATGAGAGGAGTGAGGAACGTAGTACGAGGGGTTAGGGGGGAAGGGTGACGAGGAAAGGGGAGGGAAGGAGTAGTTGAGCGCGGTGAACAGTGTTGCAACTGCTGTTACCGACCGGGCATCTGCCTTGATCGCTTTTCCCCCGCGAAGCGAATAATCTTTCGCTTATTTTTTTCATCCACGTACCTATTTACCGTTTGGAAGCTCCTGATACTCTTTCCAGGAAAGAGGGGTGCACGTACGAAGAAACGCGCACGCACGACAACGTCACCCGGCCTGGCCCGTGTTACATTTTAAGGTAGTTGGTGCGCTAAGGAACGGAGTTAATGGGCGCTTAAGGGGGCCCCAAGAAAATATACTTTAATACTATTTGTTGTGTTCTCAGTGGATCAATTATGATCGACTACGTGAAAAAAGAGATGTTCAAGAAATTGTAAGGAAGAGTGCATTTGAGCTACCAACTACCTTATTTGTAATACGCGGTGTATTCGAACGGCGTGTGCCAGTGTAGAGTTGCCGCGTACCTCTCCTCCTCGACTTTTCTGCACTCTTTCTTGCCATTCTCGCGTCCTTGTTTTATCTGACCGGGTTGTGTACGATGATATCCCTACCGCTCGGTACGCCCCTGTCGCGTCCCGAGTCGTCCAATCAACTCGCCCCGTTACACGCCGTTACCCTGGCCGCCTCTTCCCACTGCCCCTCCCCACCTTGTCACTTTTACTGCTCCCACCCTCAGTCTCAACCTCCATTTCTCCTCTCGCATGCTTTACACCCCCTCTTCTAACCCTCCCTACTTCATCCCTCGTCGCTCCACCGCCGAATCGGTTTTACGAAATGACGTACAATCGGGGGTTGCTGAACATTTTTTCAATCATTTCTCAAACAAATTTGTATAGCTTCCCGAAATGAATAGTTTTTCTTTTGTAGATTGTGTGAATTTCGCTGATAAATGTAACATACTCTATTAATATTGTAGCTATATTGTACCTTTAAATTAATGTTATTTTGAAATAAATGAGTTGAATATCACTATTGCATATATTGTGTTATGATATACGAAATATTAAAATTATAAAAATTTCCATTTGAATTGTAGTGCTACTTCACACCCCTTATGACGAACTCTGCTGTGCGTTTCCCCTCTTTCGGTACAATTTTCCCCTATTCGCCGCGCAAAGGACTCTCCTATTGACGTACCACCCCGTTGTACGTCGGCCCTCTCTCGTCCACCACCCCTAACACTCCCACGTTACATTTTCCCCTCTCGGAACGTTGTACTCGTGGGTCTGACGTAACACAAGTTATATTACGTCAGAGTACTATTATACGTACAGTGGCAATAATTAATGTTTGACAATCTGAAGTTAGTTGTTCGTGAGCACCCCGTGTCATTCTTATATGTAATTATAACGCAGTCAACTACAGCTAACATTAATGACATCCGCCGTACGTCATCTAATGATGTTTATTAATGGAAACGATTATTAATTATTTCTATCATTCTGTTGTGTTTAAAATTATGTAGAGATTTAAAAAAAACCCGTAAAATTGTACTTACTCATATGTGTATATATTTGAATAAATGTTTTTGGATTAGTATAATATTTACTTGATCCTAATTCAAAATTTAAATTTGAACAATAAATAAGTATTCAGAGCTTTCTCATTTCTTCATAATATACGTTTGAAAAATTCCGCTTTCATAGGCATAATTTCTATTAGCTCTTTCTTCACCAATCGTGTTACAGTTTCATCGTGTTTGAAAAGCTCTTATTTGATCACACCAATAACCTCAATGATCATGATGTAATGCGATGTACTTAGTACCGGCTCTAATTTATCAACATTTATCATTTTTGAAAACAACCGAAAAATGTTTAGGGTTTATAATTAATTTAAGAAAAAATTTGTGATAAAAAAAGTTGTTAAAAATATGTTGATCATCTAAATGTATATTTGAAATAACCTATATTGTATTTAAATATCACCCACTTTCGCATAATCAAGTTAATTGCGCTAAATACAAAATGTTTAACATTGGAAGAACAAGGATTTTGTCCATAATGGCAATTTATCCATTTTCCAGTCATTTTGAAACATACGATGTTGATAAATTACATAAAAATGTGCCTCTTAAAAACGAAGAATCAGGCATAGATAGGTTGAAACAAATGTTTAGTATAGAGTGAGTTGTTCAATTTTTGATTTAAAAGGTTCTAGGCAAAATATCTTTATTAACACATGTCATTTTACAGGGATGGACTCCTTTCACCTGAAATCCGAACTGTCATTAGCGCAACAACAATTAGTTTCATCGCAGGAGGATTTATAGGTGGATTTATGCATGCAAAAGGAGTCTTAGGCGACTTTATCGATAATAATCAAGCCACTGCTTTTACAAGCCATTTAGATGCAAAACGTGCACTTCGAGACCATTTTACAATAAAGTTCTTGCAAGGTGCTATGAGGTGGTCCGCAAAAATAAGTTTATTTACTCTCGTATATATGTAAGACTTAAATAATTAATTAATATAAACATGTTAGGAATATCTAACAATTTATAAGATTATTTTATATTTTAGGTCTGCAGTTACCACAATATCTGTATATAGAGGAAAATCTTCTGTTTTAGAATATTCTTGCGGAGGAGCATTGGCAGGATTTTGTTTTAAGTTACATTTAGGATTGCGTGGTGCATTTGCAGGTACTGTTATAGGAGGAGCTTTAGGAACCGCTTGTGGTATAGTTTCTGTATTACTACTCAAAGTTACTGGAGTAACCATGGAAGAACTTAGATACTGGAACTATCATATTCATGAAAAGAGAGATCAGTATGTTGATACTGTACATTGTATACGTCTTTTATATATTCATTTATTATTCTCTTAACATACAATTTAATTTTCAGAGTCATGTTAGAAAATATGAAAAAAATTTCGCAAAGTGATGTAAAACAATTAATTGAGGAGCTTAAGAAGATCAAAGTAAGCGAAAAAATGGTAGCCGAAACTGAAAATAAAAAATTAGGAAATCCAGTCGAAGACAAAAAAGTAGAAAATTCAACTGATAAAAAATAAGAAAATGTAGGACAATAAAATGCAAGCTTTTTGAATTTTTTTCAATAATTATTCAATAATTCGGTATAATGATACTGAACATTTGTATACAGCTATAAATTCATTATGGATCAAAATAAGATGGATTATCTTAAATCAGAAAACAAAATATAGTAAGTTATTAAAGATAACACGATTGTTATTTCAGTAATGCTGTAACAGTCTCATTTTTACGTTCTACTTCATTAATTGTCTTTATGCATCGTGAATATTAATGTAATACGAACCTAGCATTCATATGTTTATTTTTCACTGACTTTTCAATTTTTCATTTAAACAAGACGATTGTGTATATATGCGCACATTTGTACATAAATAATTATTGAGATTGATAATTATATGAAAAATCTTTTTCATTCCTGATGCGGTGCAGTACTTTATACCGAAAAATTTTCAACGCGTTCAATGATGTTCATGAAATAATTTTCACGACATGATACTTAATTTATTCGATCAAATTCGTAACATACTCTCGTTTTACTCGCGAAGACAGCGGTGCGATGTTATTTTATTAAGGTCATTGATCAGTTATCGTATAATTATACTTGTTTATGCAGATCCAACAAGGACGCATATGATTCAAAGTTCAAAATGCTATTGTCATATGTACGCGAAATGTAGGAAGATGCCCCTCCAACCGAATAATGCGAATCAACGTTTTGACAGCGTTTAGATCTAGTCGCTTTTACGATATTATCGTAAATATAAAACGCATAATATATCTATCAATGAAGTACAGTGCTACGATAAGAGCAGCGAAGGCGGAGATAGATGAAAAAAAGGTGGCATGAAAAAAAATTCCCGAATCGAGAATTATAAATAAGACAATCAAACGAGGAGTGTTATCAGTGGGAGCGGTGAAAGGAATTAAACACGCGCAAAATGCAACGATAGAATCGAGGCGATTTTGCTCGCGAATATGCCCCCGCGTATAGTTTCCGCAGCGTCAAAGTATCGTGCGCGCGCGCTCGTCGCGCGAGAGTGTATGTAGGCTATTTTGACGAGAAGGTCATATGACTAGACACACTCGGCGAGCGTCACACACCGTCGGTGACGGGTGAGGGAGGAGAGTGTCGGGGACGCGATATATATTGCGGTGTGTAAACACATATATACGAGACGGCGTATTATGTGTAAGTGCGCGCACACGGACCAACGATCGCATCGATCATCCCCACCTATACCTCCGTATACGCCGTTCGCTGCCTCAAAAAACGATGCTAGACGCGACGACGAGGCGCCCCGCATGCACCGTCTGTACGTCTACGCACGTGTCGTCGCGTCTACCGCCCGGTGCAGATATTCCACTCCTCTCTACCGGAGTCCTCGAACAGGACGCGAAAATTTTACCCCGTACACGTCTTCACTGTGACAACCAATGCCGAACATTGATTATCGATATACTTTTCGAGTCTCTTCGATAATCTATATGATATCAAAATTCGCAACATGTAGTAGTTAAACATCGTGATAATTAATTATCCCCGTTAACTCAAAATTATTAAATATTATCTATATTAATGCTCCCCTCTACTATTTTCCTAGTTTATCAAATCATATATCTTCGTCTTGCATACCCGAAATTTTCCTCGTAAACGTTGAAAATATCCCATCGCTGCATTGGTCAATCGATACACGACGATTTTGTTTTTGGTAATAAAAGTATTTTTGAAACCCTTTTCCTGTGCGCGAGCATCATCTCACGATGTTTTGGTTCGAATAACTTTGAGATGAGAAATCCTGCGTTAGATCACGATGACAAGTCATAAAAAAATACCAGAACTCAGTAAATATAACTTCTTGTTGGTTTATACACGTCCGCTAGATAAAGTGAAAGAGAGACAGAGTACGCGCAAAATCAGTTCTCCCGACTCTCGAATAAAAAAAATCACGTTCCCTCACTTGAATTCTTTTTTTATTCTCTTTATCAAAACAACGATTATCAAAAAAAAAAAATATACGACGAAAGAATCTCGTCGCGACCGATAATACAAGCGGCGGGGAGACCGCAGACGAGACGGTCGCTCGTTGGTGCGTACTCGTAGCGATAAGATTTCGTACGCGTTGGTTTTGCTAGGATTCCTTGCGTCTCGTCTCGTCGCGCCTGCTTCGTCTTATACGTGCGAATACGTGTGAACGCTCACCGTTAGGTATATCCATACGACAAATAGAAAAGCGCGCAAGAGAGAGAGAGAGAGAGAAAAAGAGAATAAGAGATAGAGAGAGTACAAGTGAAGAACGTAAGACAGAGAGGAAGAACGAAGGAGGTAGGGAGCGAGCCAAAAGAAGAAACGGGACTGAGATCGAGCGAGAAAGAGAGAGAGAGAGAGAAAGAAAGCGAGAAGGACGGTGTAACCAGAAAGAAAATGTTGGTAATATACATGCATAAATGAGCGCACGCGCGTGGCACACTCGGCCTCTCCGACATATCTCCGCGACGTTATACACATTGACACGAATACGACAGTTTTGCTCGCTCGCGGCGAGGAGGAGACCTCTCCTGCGGGTTTTAACTTGTCGTCGTCCGTCGCCCGTCGCTCGTCGCCGTTGAACGGGCTTTTTGGCCATTGCGATATCGCGAAACGTTGCTCGGGTGCGAAGGTGTGTGTCCCCACCGTGCGTGCGATGTATTCGCGTTGTGAGGAAAACATTGGTGTACCTGGTGTGAAGGTTTGATCGCGCGAAAGAGCCTAGCCTCGCAAAAACGGGCGAGCTAGAGAGAGACGGAGTGAAAAGGAGAAAACGCGACGGACGAGAGAGGGAGAGCGAGAGAGAGAGAGAGAGACGGAGAAAACGCGACGGGCGAGGTAGGGCGTGTGAGAGAAAACATACACGTACGTACGCCCGTGTCATCGTTTACGGAGAGGGAGAGGCAGTGCGGTGCTGGAGGGGAGAGTCGTAGAGAGGAGAGAACGACGAGCGAGAGAGAAATAGAAAGAGACGGACTTGGCGGGCTCGGGAGAATTTCGTCGCAGGAAACACGAAAAGTTACGTTTTATCAATCTCGCGCGTGTGGTTAAAGACGCGACGGGAATCGATCGTCGAGATTCCACGTCGAGGTCTGTCGTCTCTTGCGAGAGAGAGGGAGAGTATGCAAGTGCGAATGTGAGTGTAAGTGAGTGAGAGAGAGATTTGGTTTCTCGGTCGCGAATCTCGGTGGGTACGCGAGCGCGAGAGAAAGAGAGGAGCAGTAGAGTGAAAAAAAGCGGAGAAAAAATGCGTACACGACGATGCGGGAACATGGCTACCTCGTCGACTCTGTTCCAAGTGACAACAGCGGCAGCAGCAGCCAATATTGTGCTACATTGAAACGTCGTTGATATACACGTGACAAGGTGTTTCGGTTGTCGAGTCCTGGTGTACCCTGATGCTCGACGACGCTGATCACCATCGACGCGAAATATGGAGACATTATTGCCCGGTAACACGAGTAGCCAGGCCTACAGCCAGCAACTGACAACAGTCTTGAAAACGTATCAGTTATCGGCTGTTAAGAGCCTTCAAGGGCCAAGCTCGGCGTTGCTGGGCATGGAATGCAAAGGTCTTCTCCAGGAACAGCCGAGCTTTCGGTACTCGCCTACGAGTCGTCACAGCAGTTGCAGCAACGACGCGCCGCCCTCGGAGCAGCTCGCTATCAAGGACACGGATAAGAAGGACGAGCAGCAGCAGCAACAGCCAAGACTGAACGTCGTGGCACCGCCATATCGTGAACGGAGACTCGAGCAGTCCCTCGACGATTCCGACGACGATCCGCAGCCGGAACGTCTCAAGGCCGTGCGAGATAAACGTGAGCTGGAATTTCAGATCCCGATTTTGACTGCGCCGGACCAGAGCTGCTCCGAGAGATGCGAGACGATCCTCGAGGGCGAACGGATATCCTGTTTTGTCGTAGGCGGCGAAAGAAGGTTATGTCTCCCACAGATCCTGAATACAGTGTTGCAGGACTTCTCCTTGCAACAGATAAACCAGGTCTGCGACGAGTTGCAGATCTACTGTTCACGCTGCACCCGGGACCAGCTGGAGGAACTCAAGCTCTCTGGTATATTACCTCGGAATGCACCATCGTGTGGTCTGATCACTCAAACGGATGCAGAGAGATTAGTAAGCGCTTTGTTGTCAAGGACCGAGATATGTGACACAGTGCAAATAGAACGCAGTCAGGACAGTTTGGACAAAAAGAGTGTTGCCAAAATTGAAAACGATGGGGAATCCATTGCGCGTTTTAAAGTATACCACGAGTGTTTTGGAAAGTGTAAAGGTATATTTGACGCCAACCTATTTGACTCTGAGGATTCTGTGTGCATTGAGTGTCTCGAGTGTGGTTGTCAATTTTCCCCACAACGTTTTGTTAGACATGCCCACAGATCTCTAGAGAATCGTACGTGCCATTGGGGTTTTGATTCCGCTAATTGGAGATCGTACCTGTTACTCTCCAGGGATCAACAGCACTACAATAAAGCACTCCTTGTATACCAGGAATTAAAGGAAAGGCATCTTGTTTCAAATTCTAAACGAAAATTTCAGGTAATAATGAAATTAAATTATCGAGTTTGTTGTATCGCTCCTCAATAATACATATAAAGATTATTTTTCGTATTGTACTGTATTTTGTGTATGAAACCTAAGATCCAAGCGATTCAACTACAATTCAATTCACAGCTGGAAAATGATACCGAAAAGCTAATAAAACGTGCCAAGAAAGACATGGGAAGAGACGAATGTTTAGGTTTATACAATGGAAGTAATTTACTGTATCACCCAGCATCTCAACCCACAAATCCTAATGATCCATACCTACAAATGCAATGGGCTGTATTTGAATTGGCAACCCGAGGGGCCTCAGCTTTCAGACCATGGAGTTCGACTGGAGCTTGTAAACAACTTAGAGATAGGTGAACAAACAATTTTATTCAATTTTGCAAACAAAATAAATAGAACAGTTCCTATATAATCAATGTATTTTAAATAATGTATATTTACATAGAATATGTTGTATCCTTAGTTCTCCATTGGTGCCCGCTTACCTGAGTCGCGGTCCGCCAATACTGCAACATCCCGAGCGTGTCGTGCCACTATCGGAATGCGAGCGATTCGAACCACATTATCAGCCCAATGTTGCACTGGCGCCGATACCTTCACCGATAATCGGCTCGGTTTCGCCGTCTTCGGTTCACCACCAACGACGTTATCAGCACGATCACCGTCGATACAATCATTCATCGCCGACGCCGAGCGAGAAACACGAACATTACCCCGTAAATATAAAAATGGAGAAGCCTTCGCACGAACCAGTTGTAAACGTTAGTCCGTATTCTCTTCGATTTACACCATGTTTGGAGGAGAGTGACGAAAAAAGCATCAATCGGGAAAAGCGAGTTCCGAACGAAGGAAACGAAGAGGAAGAAAGTAGCACCGCAGTCACTTCTTCAACGGTAAACGTGGAACCAGCAGTGGCAGATATGAGCGTCTCGTCACCAGGAAGTGATTCCGACATGGAGATAGCCAAGTCCGATCTTGAGGAGCGATTAGTCGCTATTGATGCCCCTCAAGATATAGTAGATCTCGCTCGCCGAATGTTCGCGCAAACCATTGAACTTCAAAAGCAAAGTGTTAAATTCCAAAAGCAGAATGTTAAATTTCAAAAGCAAATTGTACAACTGCAAAATCAGTTACGGATACAACAATCACAATCGTCAGAGGAGAATGAGAAAAAAAAAGTAGCTAACACGAGTATAGCAGACAGTACTGAAGATAATAGAGAAAAAGATAATTCTCCTATGGATAATAAAGAGTCTGAATCAGAGTCTGCTCCATCGGTTAGTAATAATTAAGAATAAGTCTGACGTCGAACTATAACCGATTTTTCTTTTTTCTAATGTTAAACGCTCATTTTAAATAACTGCTCAGTTTTTTTTGTTAGGCCCTTGTCATTTGTTTATGTAAGAGATAAGCTGTAACTGATAGGATTAATAAGCTCTATAGCGCATCTTTTCTAGTGTAGTTACAGATCACTCTCGAAAATTATTCAAACTGTTAGGCTCATGTGATACACGAAATGGGCAGTAAATCGTTATTAATTGTAAACTTCGTGGTGTTGTTGAAACTGTATATGCTGTCTCCCGATCTTTCTGAAAATCGAATGTAAATAATGTATATTACGAGAATTCTATTAGTACGACAAGACTATACTTTATTTACGGTTTACTTAGTTATTATTCGTATGTATTAAATGCATACGAGTGATGTAGAAGAGTTTTGTGTGTCTATTCGATAGTTTGTACGAAAATATATATATATGAGAAAATATATATATATATATATATGAATGTGTATATAACGTATATATGTGCGCGTATTGTTCGTTATATGTGCGCTTACGCGACAAACAACGGTACAATCATTTCTATATGTATACATATTATACTGAGCACAGTGAGGATTAGATTGGCTTTACACTAAACGCAAGTGTAATCACAACTGCACAATGTACATATAGTTTGTATTCATAAATGTATATTTAAGAAGCATAACAATATTATGCGAATTATTGCAAAAGTACAAAGAGCCTAGGTGCTACATTGTTATGCTAGGTATGCTGTAAGCATGAACCTAGGTGTGTTCCAGCCGCTCGTGATACGTCGTACTACGAAAAGCATTGAGTATGATTTTACTCTAAATCGTTGTGTTATTATTATTTTTTTTATTTTTATTTTTATTATTAATATTATTATTATTAAATACTGTTATATATTCGCTTTTACTTGAAGTAAATAGTGGTAGGTTACAAACCATTCTATTTAGATAACAATGGCTTCCCATATGAAATAGATTTATACAAATAGGGAAATGTGCTATGTATTCATATTTAAAAAATGTCTTCTACCAGTCAGTCTGATTTTATAACAAGAAAGTAATTATTCCACTTAATGTTTAGCGGACAGAGATTAATTTTCTTTTTATTGGATATTCTTAATATGGAAAATTCTTAAATGCGTCATAAATTAATCTATAAATTTACAAGTGATAGTATTTTGGTATGGGGAATGAAAAATCGGCGAAAACATGTACTGAACAAATTTTAGAACACGTATACCAGAGTTGAGTTTTTAAAATTATTTTTAACAGTTATCACAATATTTTAATCAACAGTGAGAAAATTTTACATCACATGTTATATAATTTGTTCTAAATTTATAATTCATCAAAATGTGTTTATAGATCATTTACTTATAAAAATCACAATATACAAGTAATTGACTTTTTAATAAAAAAGAGCTCAATTGTGGTATGATTATTTTCTAAATCATTATATAAGAATTTAAATGCGCAGCATAGCCTAATATATATTTGAGAGTTTTGTATAAGAATTTTAAATTACTCAAAACAACAGACACATCGTACAGTTTTGATTGATATTCGTTAAATTTGCGAAATGTTTAATCATAGCTTTAATTAAGGCTAAACCGTATTCTGCTTTTAGCGTTTAATATAAAGTCAGAGAACTCACCGTTATCGACACTTTTTACAGACTTCTTCATGACATTTAATTAACATAAGTATCTCAGTGTAGTTAATGCTCAATTCTTACAAACTCATTGAAAATTAACATTAATGGTTCTATCTGCAGGGTACTGTATAATAGTTTTGCAGTAATTATTTCTCATTTACCAAGTCACAACCATAATATTCTATAGGTTTTATGGTAATTAGAATATTTACTTTTAGATTTCTCAAATCATAGATTAATATTTAGATTCATCATTAAAAAAAATTTTGGTAAATGCTTTTGTATATAAAGTGTATATGAAGTAACATGAATACTTCATATTCGTTGAACTTAAATGTGTCAAATTGTAAGTTTTGCAACATTCTTTCTCACTGAGTTCTCATATATTTTCAATCATGATACGACTGTTATAAATTTATTATAATTCTCTGTTAGAGAGATATGATTTGTAACTGTCTTCAGAAAATTAGAGGTTCAGCACTTTTATAATGTTCATGCCAGACCCTCATCTTTCTGATCACTCGTTACAATGTATGCCTTTTTACTGTAATGTATATAGGGTGCTGTAAGAGTGAAGACATTGATTTAGTAGAAAAAAATAGGATGAGGCTCTTGAGACATTCTCATAAAAGTCTGAATATATTAATTGGCACTGTAACAACATGACAAGATTGTTATGTTCTGTCTTTGGTCCCACTTTCAGCAAATATTATAATAATCTATGTTTTTTCATATATACACTCAGTTTTTAATGTGAGATAAACAATAAATAACATGTAACATACATACTCGCGATTTAAAACGAATTTGAATCATGTGTATGAACTGTTTATTATCAAAATCGTGTAACTGCCAAGACTTGCGATGTATCTTAATTTCAAATGAAAAAACGTACATATAAAAAATAAATGCAATATCTATACCTAAACTGTATAATTTGTATAATGTAACAAGATAAGTTTTCCACGATTCCAGTTTTTATTACACTCATTTCAAAATTGCGCTAAATACCACAAAAAAAATGGTGTATTTGAAATGCACTCAGGATAACAAAGAAGTGAAATTTGTAAAATAATTTTCGCAAATTAATTCTTTGGCATAGTATTGAGAGAACTAAATTTATTTATAATAAGTGCTATCTATTATTAACTTACATGATAAATATACACATTGTTAAAGAAAATAAACTATTGAATATGGTATAAGAGGTATAGAGAAATTAAGTTAAAATTGAAAAAGGGGGTTCGATAGAATCATTATTACAAATTCCTTGCCTAATGAAAGGTTTGTGTGTTTTAATCATATAGAGAAAACCTCTAAAAAATGTACCTAATCGAAGTAAAAAATGTGAAAGGAAATAAGAGTTAGTTGTGTAAACAATGGTATTGATTGTTCATTAATTAATAGTATAAGAAAATCTATGATAAAAGGATGGAGTGTTATGCAATTCATGTTCTTTATAAATTGGCATCAAAAATTTTCAACAAAAAAATAGATTTTTGTTAAAAGAATTAGAAAAAAAGTCAACAATAGTTTATTTTCTGTCATGAAAATTGGTTAATCAGATAACTTTTCAAATAATAAGTTGATTCGTATCTTGTATACAACAGAAACATTCAAGTGTAATATTTTCATTAAAATTTTTCGCAAAGATAATAATTTAATAGCTATTTACCGTATTAGAATGTATGTTTGATATAATCATGATGATAAATATAAGAAAGTGCAAAATCAAAGTACAAATTTTCATCTCAGGGATTAAATTCTCAAAATTCTTTCATATTGGAAATTTCCTTAGTATGATGTGTAAACATTTCAAATAGTGATGCTGATTATATTGAGAGAATAATAAAAATGAAAAGTTTTGAGAATTAATCCAAATATTGACTTTTTCAAGAGGCATTTCGTAGTTGCCATAGTAAGCAATTATGTTGCGAGTAAATTTCAGTGGCACTTCAATTTTCTCTGGCCGTATATGAACAACCATATATTCATAAGTTTATCTGTATAAAACATAGCTGTGTTATACAATGAAAATTATATAGCAATAATCATAACAAAATGTAATTTATTGAGTATGATTTTCTATGCAACAATATTATTTATTTTGCAGATTTAACAATTTTGTTAATATCGTACATATATATATATATATATAGTATATTAATATCATATAAATAATACATATAGCAATTCAGAACATCCAGTTTCTAGAACTTAGCAACTCATTCAAGTATTTTTACAAAAACACGATCATGAGACACCTGTTTGAAAAACTATTTATGTTTGAAAATTACATTGAGTGAAACAACTATCGTACACTAATTAAACTAAAGTTATACTTGCAATATTCAGAGAAAAAATATGAAAATATGAAATAAACTTTTTCATACAGTTTTTGCTGTAGAAAACAGTGTTGAATGAGTAAAAATGATAATTTATTAGACAATTAATGTAATATATTATGATTTAAAATAAAATAAAGATACAAAAAAATTACGCAATAAAATAATAGTAATAAATTTACGACAAAAATTAAAAATATGAAGAATGTGAAATAATTTCCTGCTTTACATACTACTCATTTTTTTCTCAAATTAAATTGTAAAATATGAGTTATACAATACGATTGCTGGTTCACTTGAATTGTAGAAAAATATATATTTAGTTTGCTTCAAATTACTAAAATACTATATGTTAAAAATTAGATTTCATCTACGAGTTCTTAATTACCGAAATAATACTAAAAGTTTTAAAAATTTAAGGACTTACAGTATGAATACACTGACGGCATGTTTGCACATATTGTTATTTCAATGTAGCAGAAATAATCTCAATTTATACGAGTTCATTAGAAATAAAGAACATTTTCTAAAAAACGATTTATTAACAATTTATTCTTCCGCTTTACTTCTATTTTCTTTTTTTCTATCAATAAACTATAAAATGACAATCGTTGGAAGAATACAATATATAAATGAATATAATATTTTAATACTTCTTATGACCACATTAAAGAAATCATAAATTAAAATCAAATATTTAACTATTCGTAGTTAGCGCGCTTATCTATTCATTACGTTTAGCTACTGCTAGCCGCTAGGTTGATATCAAGGCACGTGAGGTTCACCAACCTAATTATCCTATGTGTAGATATTTGGTTAAGTCGGGTTGAACACTCAAGCATGGCGTTGTATGAAATTTTTATATTAACTGACTTTATGAATTACTGATCAACTGATAGGATGCATCTTTACAAATAATAGTCAATATAATAAAGAAATTCTCAACATCGATTTTATCAATATCAGATTTCAGTTCTGGAGGTACGGTTATAATTCTAATAGGTTAAGAATGAATATTGTGGACGTGTCACCGAAATTTTCTTTACCTACGTCAAATGTGATTTTCGCTTAAAAACATATTTACTAATAATTTTTTAAAATATCCAAGTTCAAAGTAAATGTTTGTTATTTATGATATTTTCAGTTATATTAAATATTTCCAAACAAAAGATATGGTTATTAAAAGCTTTGACACATGTTACTTTCGTTTCGTTTTCTGTCGTATTATTTCTCTCGTTAAAAAATATTGAAATATGTTTAGAATGAAAGTGAGGGCTTCTGAACAAATTTTAATCATACTCATGTAACATATGTGAATCTTTTGAAAAAACAAATATCACTGGAAAGTTTTTTTTGAGAAAATATATTTTGAAATAAATATACATTCTTCATTTCAGGTGACATAAGATAGTTTTACATCATAACTGTACAACGGCAATATGCTTCCACTATCACATAAAGACTCTCGTAGTATTGGCAGTCGGATAAAGGAAAAGTTATTAGGATGGAAACGATTAATTTTCTCAGATCAGAATACAAGAAATCTATTTCTATTTTTGATCCTCAATTTATCTTTTGCATTTGTTGAGTTATTATATGGCATGTGGACAAACAGCCTGGGATTAATTTCGGACAGTTTTCACATGTTCTTTGATTGTACTGGTTTGTTAGCCGGTTTAGTAGCATCTGTAATTACAAAATGGAGAGCTAATGAACGGTATTCCTATGGATACGTTAGAGCAGAAGTTTTGGGAGGATTTGTTAATGGATTACTATTATTATTTATTGCGCTCTTCATAATGTCAGAAGCAGTGGAAAGAGCAATAGAACCACCTGAAATTAAACATGAAAGATTATTCGTCGTATCTGTACTTGGACTAATAGTGAATTTAGTAGGAATTTATGCATTTCAACATGGCCATGGACATGGCCATGGTGGTAGCCATGGTCATTCGCACTCACATTCTCATGGAGGGCATGGACATTCTCATGCAAATCACAATCATAGTCATGATCACCTTGATATAGAGATAGATGGACTCCCGAATGCTGGAAATTCTCATATCATGAAAGGAGTGTTTCTTCATATTTTAGC
The DNA here is from genome assembly GCA_003055095.1 of Goniozus legneri. Classification (NCBI taxonomy): domain Eukaryota; kingdom Metazoa; phylum Arthropoda; class Insecta; order Hymenoptera; family Bethylidae; genus Goniozus; species Goniozus legneri. The sequence goes on from NCVS01002356.1 coordinate 38,428, forward strand.
TGACACCCTTGGATCTGTCGGTGTCATAATATCTGCAGTTCTAATGCAGATGTTTGGGTGGATGATAGCCGACCCAATTTGTTCCATGCTTATAGCAGTATTGATAGTATTAAGTGTGCTTTCATTATTGAAAGACTCATGGGAGATACTAATGCAACGACAACCTGCGGCACTGGATCATATATTGCCGCAATGCTACAATAAAGTGACACAGATGGCAGGAGTTTATAGTGTACAAGAACAGCATTTTTGGACCTTGTGTTCAGATGTGTATGTAGGGTGTATGAAGCTAGAAGTAGCTAGAACTGTAGACCCAAAGTACATAGTCGCTCATACTCAGATGATATTTCAAGCAGCTGGTGTGAAACATCTTACTGTTCAATTGGATTATGCACCTATGTGATCTTTAAACAATACAAATCACTTGAAGTGCTCATATGACTACATTAGTGTTAAATCGATATGTGGAATATGTCAAAAGGAAGCAAGAATTATAGCTCTAATTCAAAATGTATTAACAATTTTGCAAATAGGCAGATGTTTAGTTTTAAATGGTGGCCAAAAACAAATTGGTCTGCAAATCGTGTGAAGATGTATGATCGAAAAGTGTTGAGACCTATGAATATATTAGACATTTTTTAATAAATTAAAGGTATGGCTAAGAAATTATCAATAGCGTTGCTAAACTGTTGAAATGGTAACTAATTTAATAGAATATGTGACGAAAGTTCTGCGTAATAGTGTTGCAACAATATTAAATTAATTTTCAATTTTTAAATTCAACACTTTATAATCATGATTATCATACTTATAGAACTTTATTTAGTTCCTTTATTTCAAAGTGAAAGAAAATTACTTGAGCTTTCAAATTAGTTATCAGAATTGACATAAAAACAGATACAGTACTATGATGTAATACAATCGATATTTTTATATGTGAAAATGCCAAATTATTTTTAATTTGCAAACAAACTCAGAACATAACAATGAGAACATAATTCTTTTTTGTAGTAATAAGATTTAACAAGGAAGAACGCAGTAAAAAGAATTAAAAATGATAAGGCTGTTCTGTAGTTAATGAAACGAATTTGTATACACTCATTCATTTTACATTTTCTTTTTCTCTGAAAATATATATATTGTTTACTGCTCTATTGGCTGCATATTAATGTATATCTCTTATATTTATACATACTATAATAAATTTGAAACATAATGTACAATAAAATAGGTTATAAAATATCTCATAACATTGAATTCAAATCAGAGTTTACAGTTATTTGATAGTATAAATTAAAAAATATAAATCCAATGGTAGCTGATACGAAAAGTATATGTATGTAAAAAAATTTTATACATAAGTTTTAATTTCAATATTTTCTAAGTACCAGAAAATTTCTTATTTCTTCCAAGTTAATTTATTTATCAAACTTCTCAAACTTGGAATTAAAAATTACACTTGTCAGTTTCAACATCTTGGTAATGTTAAATAGAATTATATGTTCAATTCTCATAAAATTAATAATTTTGTCGTCTAAAACACACAACAGAAAATTACATTATTGAGAATTGAATGAAATATAGAAGTACATCACATTGTAAGAAATTAAATGATATAGAACTCTATGAAAAAATGTGATTTATTTCAATTGTTAAGATTCAAAATATTTTATATAAATGTTGTATTAAGTTTTTTTTAATATTAATTTGCAAAATGTGCATTACTTCAAAGTGGTACTCATCTTAGATTTCACAATTGCATCAATATGTAAATGTTAACATTCCATTGTGTGCGAGTATATAAATTATATACTTAAAGTTGTGATAAAGTCATGATATGGGTTTTGTATCAGGATTAGTGCTAAATATATGTATAAGTAAAACATCTTTTCGTGATATTTACATTTTTACAAACGAATTGTATCAAACTGAACGATTTTGTAATTTGTTAATTTCATAAAATTAATTTAACCAGACGTGAAACTTTAAAATCATTATTTAATAAGTACGGATGTCAGATATTTTTCTGCGATCGGTGTATTGTGAAAAACAAAGAAAATAAATCATTAGCAAACGATATTTGACTTTCATTAAAACTCGTTCACGTTTTTTTATTTAATTGAATTCATACTACGTACTTCGGTATAAAAAAATTCATGAGTATGTAATTCTTAATTATTTTTTAATAGAAATAAATATGAAAAAAATATCTATATAAGAAGAGCAGCCATTTAATAGTAATCTTCATTTAACATTTGGATACCAGGCACAAATGAAAATTAGAAAAATGAATTGGTTGTGTTCTTAATCGATTACGTCAATCGTGTCAAGATCACAGGTCAGTTGATAAAATTTACGTCAATATAATCCAATTACGCAAGTTAATTCGACGTATCAGAGCTTTGGAAAATAACTAAACTGCACTGAATTTAGCACCGATCAAAAAATGAATTGATCGATTTCTTAATCGATCGACCCTTTATTGTTTTCAAGCATAATGGCTGCTCTTGTGTTTCGTACTTGGTAGAAGCTGATCCCAGCGTCCAAAATTCTAGTGCGCCAAACTTAATAGATTCTCGATGACAGAACTGATCTGCATAACGCGGTAACCGATGAAATCAAGTACCGCAATAGTGCATAATTCAATCGAGTACCGGATTATTTTTATCGCAAGAAATCATCCAACGTCGAATGTCACGTAGCGCGGGAGTAAAAGATAACTGATGGCTAGGCGAGGCGATTTAAAAATTCACGCATAACGGTATAAAAATAATAGTAAATGCAAAAAATTAAACATCATTCGAGTTGTCCATAAAAGTGAATAATTTTCCAATGAAGAAATTGTGGTATGGCCATGCGGCTCAGTCCTCGAAATTCAGAAGTCAATGCTCTAGAGCAACGGGGATACCTGATAGGGAAGAAAATTGGCCAGGTCGTCATGTCTATCACAATAGTGCAATAATAACAATAAATCGTCGATAATTTATCGACCGTTCGAGAGCTATTTTTATTTCATTTTTCATGTTTCGGTACTCGTAGGGTTCCTATGCGACTGTACATCTCGCTGAATATCTGGATGGCGCGAGTCGAAAAAAAATGCGTCTCGCTTGTAAGATATTCGACAAGGAGAAGGCACCAGCTGATTTTTTAGAGAAATTTTTTCCTCGCGAGCTCGAAATACTAACGAAGATTGAAAATCCCCATATTATCCAAGTAAGCTCGAAAAAAAAGATATACATATAATGAGAATTAAAATTCGGAACTATGCTTTATAATAATTTTATGACAATGAAAAGGTGCATAGCATTTTGCAACGCGGTCCACGAGTTTTCATATTCATGCGATACGCGGACAATGGGGACCTGTTGGATTTCGTAAAACGGAACGGCGTCGTCCCCGAGCAGCAATCTAAGCTCTGGTTCCGTCAGATGGCTTCTGGCCTTCACTACTTGCACAGCAAGAACATCGCCCATCGCGATCTCAAATGCGAGAACATCCTGCTGTCCCGCAAGTTCAACGTGAAGCTCGCCGATTTCGGTTTCGCGCGTTTCTGCATCGACCACGACGGCCGACGGATTCTGAGTCAGACGTACTGCGGTTCCGCGGCTTACGCGGCACCAGAAGTCGTTTCCGGCACGCCCTACAATCCAAAACTGGCGGATGTCTGGTCTCTTGGCATAATTCTCTTCATCATGCTGAACGCGTCGATGCCCTTCGACGATAAGAATCTCCGCAAGCTCCTCAAGGATCAGATGTCCAAAAACTGGATCTTCCGATCCCGCGTACGCCAGACAGTCTCAGCGCTCGCCAAGAACATCGTGAGGAATATTCTCGAGCCGGATATCACGCTCAGGTTGACCTTGGAAAGGGTGATGGCGCACGAATGGGTCAGACCGAAAAAGGAGAAGACGAAACCACTCGGTGGAAGGCTCGTTCACTCGGCTCCGCCGATACATCCACAGGTAGTATTCTTCTCAAGGACAAATATTTAAATTAATTTGAATTTTCGTCTGTCAGATGAGCACTGGGCCTGGTACAGGCACGAACGCCTCGTCTGGGAGAGGTCTCAATTTTGGAATCACCGCGGGCCTATCCTTGTTGAAAGCCTCTGAGAATCAGACTCCGACTTTGAAAAATACCAATCCGATAGAAAAGGGAGCATGATTTATTTGGTTGTAGAGAAGAGGAATTGTGTAAACTCCACAGTTGACCAGTATTATCCGGAATTGTACAAAAATCTAGTGATCCATACTTTTATACAATCAACCCGGAATCGATTTTTTTTAATTTGCATGTGCAATAAATATCCTGTATAATTTTAATAAATGTACTAAGAATGAAAATCTCAGATTTATTTTGTAAAATCAACATTGAGTGTTTCAAGAAGGGATAGAGAATTAGGTACTGCGTTGCATATTGATGTCGTTTATGTTTATATTACAGTTATTTACTTTTAATATACAAAACTAAACTTTTTGGTTACGTACATATAGTAACGCAAATCCGAGTACATAATTATATAACAGTATATATGTAAATATTTTTATTAAATACAGAAAAAGGTATTTCAATTAGATCATCGTTCGATAAGAAGTGGGTTTGAGATTTCTAATTTTGTACCCTGACCTGTACACGTTGATTCCTTTTTTTTAGAACAACAAATAATTTAAACAATCTAATATTTCAATAAATAACGGCTAATCTCTCCCGGTAGCACCCCTCTGATTCTATGATATATAACACCGCGAGAGATTATTCCGTATTTAAAATTAAAATATAATTACAAATTAAAATTTCTGACGGATTTTCATACAATAACTAATAAATAAGCCACATATGATTTGTAATTCTTAGTAAATTAAGAATATAAAAAGTTTTAAAAATTTTATTATCGTATAAGCGCATTCTAACGTATTTTTAGTAAATAATTAAATTGATTATAATATTTTTATTTAGTCACATTCTCTTTTTCAAGACATGAAAAAATGAAGGAATTAATATTCATTCAATTTTTCATTACGAGTTGAACTGTTAAAATATTTTCTCATAAACGTACATTTCTATAAAATGTATACTCGCATATGCATTGTAATTTTACATAAAATGCATTTCATTTCATTCGCTTGCAAGAAGCCTCATGAAATCGATTGGTAAAGGCACTTTCTCTCTTTTTCTCTCTAATCATTTGAAATGAGACGGCAGTAAGATTAATCACCGTTAGAAAAGACGAAATTGCTTATAAAAAATCTAGTGAAATTTTCGATCATCTTTTTCCACGTTGAATTTGATTTTCTTAGAAGTTTTGTCACGATACAATATGTATCTAAAATGAATTGTTTTGATAGTTTACTACGCCGAAATATAAAGTATCTTGTGATTTTCACAACTATTATAATAAAAATTATAGATCGCACTACATTTCTTATTTACAAATATGAACCATTCGAAATCGATCTTCGATGACTACATAATATTCTTTTTACAATGTCGATCGATACATCAAAATAATGATCATCCTCCAAAGTGAAATTCATCAATGTCATTATAGGCCATTCTTGATAAAACACATAATACAATCGTTAAAAATAATCTCGATTTTGGAGATTGCGTTATTTTTATATATTACATAAAATAAAAAGATACGTCAGTTTCTAATGTATCTCGTTTCTCTACCACGAAGCGACAATAAAAAACCGTAAATGTTAATAGTTTGTTATTTTTAAACCCAACCGCCAGTCAATTTGTGGAACATTTCCTCGTTGAGTGTTTGATTCACTTCCTTTGAACGCATAGATAAGAAGATATATCCTCCTATAAATTCATGGACGACTTTGCAATCCGCCGACTGGCACTCGAAAATAATGTTCTCTTCCTCGAATTGAACCATCATGTGTTTTACCTCCCAATTAACGTTCCACGCCTGAAAATACATTTTTGGGATCAGGCAAACGTAAGACATTTCATACCGTATTTTTATTACATTCTTATTATTTTTTTTTTTTGTTTGGCGAACGATACTGACCTTCATTGTATTGTACCTCCACGTTTTAATATGATCCCCACTGTGGAGCTCCATCCGCATCAATCTGTTGTTGGCAATTCCTAACAATTCATCTTTGTTTTTGCCCGTGAAGCGAACGACGAAAAGTGAAATTCCGTATTCCGGGAGGGATTGCCAGGCTCTGATGTAATTCAATTTTGCCTCTATGAGTGGTAGGTCCTTAACGTTAGCATGAGCTTCCAGAATTCTCTGAACCAACTGATAATGAACAACGAAATTAATATACACTCGCATAATTATTAATCGAATTAGCTTATCAACTTACTTTTCCTTTGAACTTTTTAGCGAATCTGGGAGCTACGTAATCCTCCGGTGTAATATCCAGTGAGCTGGGATTGATTGCAGGGGCCGGAGCGGGTCTCTGAAGCTGCAGGAAGGCAATGATGCTGTTCACTTCGCTCTCGTAAGACGCGTCAGCGAGTGTACGCCCCTTTGCCGCTAATCTGCATGCTGCCATCCATTTAGCGTATTGTTGTTCCTTAAGTAAGAAAAGTTTAGTTTAATTTTTCATCTCATAATATTATTTCATGAATATTGAAACAAAATTAATTACAGTATCGCATCTTATCCACATTTCTGTCATCCCTTCGGCGCTGGGAACTTCCAATCTGATACCGTAGCGTCCCTGCGATAAATGAACATCGGGCGTGACTTCGCAACCCCGTAAGTTGATAATATAAGCCGGTGCCTCCGAACTGTTCGTCTCTTCCTGCGTTTTGTACAACCTCAGCTGGAGATCTCGGCAAGTGAACCAGTAACGCTTGAAAGCCTTCCATGTGAAGCGCTTCGGTTTGCAAAATCTTAGGTAGTCGCACAATTCCGGCACTTGAGTTATATCGCTCGGCCCGTTGCTGATATTGCTGCCTTCCAAAGTAACCTGGAGGTCTGTGAGTGCTGCGTCGATGTCATCCTCCGCGGGTGAGACGGTTCCGTTATTGTCGTAGTTTGGTTGGGGTATACTGGCTTGGAGATTTACTTGTACCTGTGAAAATTTTCCAGCGTTATAAATTTATTTACTTCTCTCGCATTAAAAATTTACAATTCTCCGAATAACTACCTGAAGTGCCGCAAACATAAGCATCTCTTCTTCCGTACAATCGATTTCTTCAGCCAGCAACTGCGACTTTGCCTGCTCGTATATCATATTGATTCTGACCGCGTCTGTTTTGGGATTGAGATCGTAGAACGAGTAGAATTTGAATTTGAGTCTGAGCGTGTCGTACTCGTGTATCCCCTGTTCCATTATGGAGAGCGAAGAATCGAGCCAGGCGACGTTCATGCGAGCTTTCTCGACCAAATTTTTCGGCTTTATCATCTTCGCTCGCACTTCCGGCGAGATGGATGTGGGACTCTGAGCTAGGGATTCCGAGAGACCGCCGTTTAGAGCCTCCAAGCTCATTGTGCTGTTATTCGCGTTGAATGACCCGGTACTGCCGAAACCGGAAGAATTGTTGTTCCTCTTCCACGTTCCAGTCTGCTGCGGGTAATAAAATTCATTTAGTTCCATTCAAGTGGGAGCTCGAGTCGAAAATTTAGATAGGTTTGTTATCCAAATTTATAGTATAAAAAAATGAATTAGTATATTATTATTCATAGCATTTTTTATTCTTTTCGAGCGAATCGCAAAACCCACCGAAACTGGCGAGCTGATCGGTGTACTGTGATTTCTGTTGTTCGGCGTGACGGGTGCGCAAGAGAATGGACCGTTCTGATCGAGGCTCCCTGTCGATCCCCGAGGACTCTGACTGACCGGGATGAATGTGTTCGTATCAGCTGAGACATTCGGATGTCCGTTCTTATGACTGTCGATTCTCTTCTTATCCTTGTAATTGTACTTCATGTGATTCGGTTCCAGAGGTTTGCAGAACGAGAGCTCCTCCGGATGTCTTATACCTAATGAGTAAATAAATATTTTCAAGAAAGATCTAAGATAAACGTAAGAAATATCAATATAAATGAGAAAAAGAATTTAGATTCTTACCTAATTCTTTACATAAATTAATTACGGCATTGAAAGTCTTGACCGAAAAGTCGACACGACAATCGAGGTATCTCAAATCCGGCAGCTGCACTCTCAAAGTTTTGTGCATCGGTGTAAAATGCAGAACTGCATCGGCTGCAACTCCATACTGATCGAGAGTACTTCGGGTTCTTGTGAGCCAGTGATTTCGCGCGGGCCACCATAAAGCGTGATCGGACCAGTCCATTGCAATATCTGAAAAAAATGAAAACATTTCATAACAAAATAATTTCATCATACTTTATATTTTTCTCTTATTCTTATTTTTAATCGGTGCGTAAAATTAAATCTCACGCACTCTACGTCAAAAGATAATTTGAAAAATCTCTGCTCAGCGATTTCGTATCGAACAAGGGCTAGGTATTCGTACTCTTACTTCGTGTTTACAAAGAGAAATCTTGAAAACTCGCACGCAATTCCTTTGTATTGTCTGCTTAAACGGCCGCGAAGAAGTCTCATCTCGACGAGCGAGCAACCATAGAAATTCATCGAGGGGTGTCTGCGGTTTGTATTATGGTTTTCTCGGAAAACTCGCCGAGTCGATCATCGACTGTCACTTCCGGTTATCTGCCCCTGCGCCTCGACAGCGACAGACACATTGTCAAAGATCCCGTACTCACGAGGATCGAATGTGAAAATGCGTTTTCTCGAATTTTACGAAAATTTGAATATTCAGCTCATCCAATGGCGAACCGGGCGAACACGTGTGTCATTCGAGCGGATGTTATGTAGCGAGCACGCGTCCCATTCCGGACCACGTGCTGTAAATTTTTCCGTCTCTGGTTACAGATTCGTTTTCCATCTACACCTCGTTATTTTTTTGTTTTTTTTTTCAAGCTAACCGCAGAATTTTCAGACACGAGCTGGAAAACGGTTCCGGGCTCGAGGACCTTCTGTTTCTTTCACGACATTTATACCTACTGGGATGTACGCTTTTATATTTATGGGGCTGTTTCACGCCTGCTTTGGTATATGAGTTATTAAGATTTTTCTGTAGTAGACCAAATCTTTTTTAAAATTTACCACGTGGCTTTCGTAACCGTATAATTTTATCGAGTACAGAGACGCAACGTAACGTTCGTGGACGACAAAAACGCATTCACGGGAGACAGATGGCCATTTAATATCAGTCGTTCGACTGCACTGTGGTTATTTTTAATTTATATCGTGACAACAACCTTATACCGCAGAACCACCTAGTCCTCGAGATACGAAAATTAAAAGTCCCTTAGAATTATCTCCAAAAATGAAGCTAAATAAATTTCTATATTCAATTGGACTGAAATTACGAAAGTATCTGTATTCCTACTAATACCACCCAGAGTGAAGGTATTTACGATTCCGTTGAATCTCTCTCTCGAATGAACTCAGAGAGATAACAATCGAGAACCGGTGAAAATTATAAAGGATCGTACCAGTACAAATTTCCCCGGAAAAGCCATTCGGTGTAGAAACGTTTATAGGTTCCTCAAATGACGACAAAGGGACAAAAGTTAAACGAATATGAGGTAAACTGCGTGAACGATAAAGAACCGGGATTCGATGACCCAGACAAACGGTGATCCTACGAAAAGAGGGATTGGGGTTTACGGTCACAATATAGAGTCAATTAGCACCGAACGCCGGGGGGTGCGATACCTGGCTTTCATTCAAGATTTAGTTGGGTATTATGCAGTAGCAATGTAGTAGAATTCTTCTTTTTTTAGACCGAATAATTTAATCACAATCGGTAGAAAAATTATAATAATGCAATATAATATTAAAAGTGTACGAAAATCGATTTTTTGAAAGTTTCAAAGTGTTATAGAAGCTATGCGAGTTCTTTGTGCAGCTTCTCTCTGGTCGTGGCGCGTTACGAGAACCCTCAGCCGATGGAACCCCTTCAGGGTTTGCTTCTCCCCCTCTCGGACTTGAGAAACGATGCCAGAGAAGAATCTGAAGAGTTTTTTCTCTCCCTGCTCTCTCGCGAACAATCCAAACTCGTGGAGAAAAAAGGCTCCCCCGACGGAACATCTCGACACTTTTCTCCACTTCGGGTTCCGCGCGCGATTCGTTTGCCTTGGCGAACATCTCGAGGCTCGAGGCGAATTCTAAAATTAGGCTCTCTGGTTGTTGACGAAAGCGTCGAAAAATACGAGTCGGCCGGTTGTTTCGGTCTTTCGGGAACCGATAACGTCACGTCACACCGCCATCTGCCCGATACAGGGAAAATATTCACGAATCGGGGGCGGAGAACGTAACAGATGTGAAATTCGTATTACTAGATACTCCACTTTTGTGGAGACTGGGGGATAATAGATTTGTGGATCGTTAAACTCCCGTATAATTACGATTAGTTCCTCGAGTACGTTCATTTTACGATGGCGTTATTTATGGGAGTAGAAACAGATTGACTAATTATCTAGTAAATTCTGTTCTGCGCAATGTGCAGCGTGATCTGCGAAGAAGTAACGTTTCTCGGAGAAATTAGTCTCGAATATAGCAGAACAAGTAAACAAGTCGAAGCGCGATTACAAAGAAACACGAGCCAGTAGCCCAATAGCCGACTTCCTTCCGTTGGGCGCGCGATGCCGAAGAGCGCAGAGCACCGAGACGGTTCTATTTTCGGTCCGAGGCCGGAGGCATCGCGACTCCTGGAAACGTCCGCACTCGAGCTTCTCTAAACACTCGAGAATGGATAAACCACGCGAAAGAACGTTGAACCGTCGACGTAAGACGTTACACAACCAGCACGCTCGCTTTACCGAGTCTCGTTGTATTCGATTTGTCCACTCGACCTAAAAATAACAAAGCCGAACTTTCTGTTTTGCATGCAGAACGGATCTAGTCGTGAATACATATGTCTATCGTTATTTTCTTTTTTCGGTACCAATCACGGCAAATTGAGAAAAAATATAACGCCGCGATATGACAAGCGGAGAGGGGGAAAAAAATAGGAGGAGAGAAAGTCGGCGTATGTGATATTTTGCTGGCCACGGTATTGCGTACCTCAAAAAAGAAAGAGAGAAAATTTATCGGCGTGATTGACCGTGAGAAAGCGAGAGAGAGAGAGAGAGGGATAGCCAAACTGAGGGGGTTGGCTCGGAAAAAGTCCATGACCGCAATCCGAAACACGTTTTCGTTCCGATCGGGGGCCGGTAAAGGCCGCTCGCGAGCTCTCTTTCTATTCTATCTCGCTCGCGGTAGCAACATTTCACCTGCGTCCTGAACACACCCGCATTTTCTACACCGAGTGTCTCGAAATCACTTCTTCAAACAGTACAAAGAAATTGCAAAAATTTTAACAAAAACGTACAAAATTTTTGGTTTACATATCAAATGTATGTAATCTATTTTTCGATAAATAATCATAAAAAATTAGATTGCTGATAAAAATATTTATGATGATAATATTGAAAAATTCAACATTCAATATTTACCGTCTTGAAATTATGTTTTTTTTAATTTTACATTTGACTTTTCAACTCTTGTACACCCTGTATAAGTAAAGCAATGACCAACCACAAATGGGAATATATCCATTTCGCACGCGACCCTCGATCGATCTCTTTTCTTCTACTAAACAGCCTCGCCCTGCACCATAACGCTAATTCAGTGCATTGTGGTTTTATTCCGTTGATACAAAGAGCTATCGTTAAATGACCAAACTCGTTGATATAGAGATTTCCCAACTATTCAATCCGAAAGTCTCCGAGAGAGGATTTCTCCTTACTCAAATAAATCACTTTTACTTTCGGAATTAATGGGATTAAATCGGTCAATCCACGCATCTATTGATCCGATTAAATCTACTAGACGCTCAGAGAGTTTTACCGTTATTCAAATTCGCAAAGCCGACTACCAAATTCTTACCCTCGTCGAATACTCTCGCAATTTTCCAAACCTTTCGTCGAACGAGGGCATCTTTAATCGTCGCACACGGGTTATCGATACCATCGCGAATATCGAGTAAACATCGCCTACGGACAAAGCGAAACGGATCGGAGAATTCAAGGAAGCCGGCTTCGGGCGTTAAACGCCTCTCCGCTCCCTCCCTTCTCTCTTCTTATGGTGTCGCGTTACATCCGTTCAGCGAGACGGTCTCGCCTCTCGAGCGGAAAGATCGAGCACCGATCAGCTGCATCGGATAATACCAGCGAAGAGTAATCCGCCGAGAGGCTTTGCCTAGACGTAGGAAGTGCAACAGCGCATTTACGAGTCTCGTGCTAATAAAGATTGCGCGATACGATCGACTCGTTCGTGGCTGATGCAGCTCTATGGTACTTGCATTTCCAAATCTTACGAGAAAAAAAATCATTTTTGCGCTTTTAACGAAATCAATGAAGAACCGTCGTTCTGTGATTACACAAATAATAAAATATTATCATTTCTTGAAAGGAGTAACTTTACAGAGGACTCTTCTTTATCGCGAAAAGAAAGATTAATCGAGCGAGATAACGCTAGAAATGAAATTATCGTAATCCGTCGAATAAGGTAGATGTATATGGCCTACATTCGTTATCATAGAGTCGACCCATTGATACAACTCGGGCTCATAAACACAACGTGGTGCGTAGTATATTACGGTCACGTGCTCGAGTACCGCGTCTCATTTGCTTGCGCGAGACAAGCCAGATCGACGCTTGTCTCTTACGAGGGTTTGTAACTAGGCTATTGCATTTATAATCAATTCAAAATCGCTGCCTTCGGTATTTGTAATGCAAATCCAATGTGTGCGTGAACAAACTTTATTTTACATCCGAGTTATATTATTTTATTATAGCGAAACTAGTATATTATATAATTAATTGAATGTGTTAATTAATCAAATGATAAATATATGTATATTTTAACAATGAAGTATTTTTTCGTTCTTTCGAAATACGAAATATTTTTTTCATTTCCTTGGTGTATGTGTAAGTTAATTAAAAATTTTCATTTTCAAATGATATTTCTACTGATATGTTAACTACGTAAGAGCTATTAACTGTTCAAGTTGCAGTCACACTACGCTGAACTAATTCAGCTTCGTTCCGTAAGCCTCTCAAAGTCATATCATTTTTGTGGGAAAGAGAATTATCAAATCCTCGTGGCTACGGAATTTGGAGTTACTTCCACTCGGGGTTTGTTTTCCTTGCTGGCTCATTCGGGAGCGTTGGTTGTGTCGGCACTCCCGAGAATTCGTAGTCACGAAGGACTTATTTACTCGAAAAGGGAGCCGCATTCCTGGCCTCGGTGGGCACGAGTCTACATCGCATACCCCTCCATCCGCCCCCTCTCTCATCTCCTTCTCTTCTTTCAAGGGATCCTTTTCTTCTCACCCTCGCGACGAAAAGGATTTCTGGCTCTACGAACCAGAAGGAAATCCTCTTCCGGATTCTCTCCGTTCTTTGACTATTCGCGCTCAACGAATTCCAGAGCGGTATTCCAAGCGTCTGGAGAATTTTCCAGTCTGGGTGTCGAGGTGCGGATTTTGCCAAAGGGAAAATCATCGGATGGAGATGACAGAGCTCTTTAACCAAGTGGCATCTCTTCGCGCGCCATTAAACAAAGTTAAATTTACCGAGAGAGAAAGAGGGAGAGAGAGAGAGAGAGGCGAATATGAAGTTCGATATTTAGCACGGAATGATCGACTTTAGAGAGAAGTCTATTTGCGGATGATGGCGCAGACGGCCTCAGAAGTTGCTCAACACCAAATTAGTAACTCGAAGGCGCAGACGGAGGTTCTAATTGTATCTTACGGGGTAAACGGTCTTCCAGAACTCTATGCACTATTTCGATATTTTACACGAAAGGAGTGAAAATTAAAATCGAATGACATTTTGGTATGAAAATTTAATTTTTCTATTTTTGATAGTTAAGCGAAATTATGGTTCAGTTCAAAGTATGCTACTGTATGAATCAAAATATAATAATCTATAAAAAATATATGAATATGAATTTTCTATTATACTACTTGAAATATTGAAATTTAAACTTTGAAAGTGCTATTAATCGAATGTCGGACGATGTCGGCGGAAAACGCTGCGAGTTTCCGCAACTTGGAGGCCCTTAATTGTTCTAAAATAAGCCCTGACTCAGGGAGTCGTCTAGCCGCCTTTGGCAGATTTTAGCTCGCGTGGGATCGCACCGCGGCCAATTGCGAGCATTCGTAATGTAATATTCAACCTAATCTGATTGAACATAATTGAAGAAAATTATTTTCGTAAATATTTCTGTACTATTTGATTAAAAGCAAGTACACTTTTCCATTTTATATGCACGTATTCTGAATTGATAAGTCGAATTCATAATGTACCTCGATAAAAACTCGAGCCAATTAAAGCGCACCGCTTCGCAAGGCCAGAATTATCATACTGGGCGATTGCAACACAAATCTCGTTCAATAAAAATTAAAGTCGAAAGCTTACAGCAGTTTCCTCAAAGCGAAAGAGGGTTCGAAATTTTTAACAGCCATTTGTTACCTCTCATTTCATTAACGAAGTACTTATCAAATTTTTCATGCCAAGACACGATCACCCTTAGAAATCGATTTAACCAAAAAATACGTCCAGTAAACAAAAAAACATACCATTTGCATCCGCAAATATAGAGTTAAATTTTATCTTGCGTCAACATCGATTAGCACTGATTACAAGTTTTGACGTGTATTTGCGAGAAAAAAAATCGAGCAGATAAGTTCTAATTTTAACACGAATGTGCAATTAAAAAATTATCACCAATATTTTTCTTGGAAGTACTTGAAATTGTGTTTATAAGCTTGAATTTTCACATTGCAATTTATAATAATTAGGAATTTCCGTAATCGCAAGGTGGGGATTACAATTTGTCAGACCGTCCGAATCCAAAGTATTGATTATCGTTATCGATCAATAGAAAACCATGATTGAAAAGTGGCGATACGTGTGAAATGATAAGATAATCCAATTCACACTTGGGGTTGAATTATTTTCACGCTCCCACTAGTTTTCGATTAAAGTTGTAAATTGTGATTAACGCTCCTTTAAAGTCGAAAAAACCATCGATGATTCAGGAGAAGAGAATTTTTTCAAATTCCGAGGAAACTAATCCACAAATATTTTGGTAATAACGCGAGTTCTATTTTCATTCGCACACAACCGGCGGCAAAAAAGTTTATCTCCTTCGCAAAGAAACCCTGAGAAAAATACGCAGTTGAAGAAACACACGTCCTCTCGCAATATTTACGTTTGCGTTTCATGCCGATACTGAAAACTGCGCATTCTTCCCCTTTCGAATGTTCGGTTTCCGTGTTGCGTTCAAACGAGCGAGTACGTGGAAATTCTCCGATTGATGAAATTTACGATATATATAGGCAATAATCTGTTATTTATAAACTGAAAAATCGTGTCTCTACCAGCTTTCACCATTAAAGAGGGGAATTGATTTTATGCTGAGATGAGTGCAATTACATTTCTCTTCCCGTTTAAATCTCTCTCTTTCTCTCCTTCCAGTTTTCGAAGCAGAAAAACATTTTAGGTGCGCGCGAACGAGGCGAAATGATGTCAGAGGCCGTAAAAAGAGAATACGCGGCACAGAATACTAAAAAAGAAATCATGAGGAATACATCGAGAGGGATAAGAAGATAACATAGCTATGCACACACTCCTTAGTATCGATTTCATTCGGGACACAACCGAACGTGGGCCGATACGCGGGCGTGTCTGTCGAATCGAAAGCGTCTTTTAACTCGCTCCGAGTTTTTTCCCTCCGAGAATTAAGGGCATAGTTATTTTTAATTTTATCTGTCCTAATCCCGTGTCACACTGAATTCTCCAATTAGTCGTATTGCGTAACTGTAATTAATGATAAACCAATTGAGAGGTGCCGATAAAGATTGGTGCTACGTAATATATTGATCCTCTAATCTTATTCGTATATTAAAAATAAATAATGTAATACACTGAAAAGAAAATTTGGCTGTATAATATTTAAGAAAAAAAAAAATAAATAAATCGTCAATACATTCGTATACATTTTGAGTTATTCATGAATATTAATTTTCTTTCATTCCCTAAACGAATCGTATAAATTTGTTTAGACAACGTCAACACTATACCAAACACCTCTAATAATCCCATTCGAAGAACTCCGTGTCTCGTGTTTGCTCAACACGACGTGAAAACTGTACAGCGCTATAGGCTGGTTAGAAACCAGAGAGGGCTCGTAAAAAATGCAAACGGAGGGAAAATCTCGAGAATTCTGGTCGTAGGGACAAAGATCCTGAGAGAGTGGCGTGAGGTACGAGAGAGGGGAGAACGCGAAGTATTATTCCACCCCTGTTTTTCTTTTTCCCCTCTACAGATACAGGGTGTCACACAATTAACGTACAATATCGAACTACCGATTTTATACCATAAATTTTATACATCAGATCTTCTCGTTAGAATTTAATTAAATTAATTCATTATATAAAATCAGAATATATTTTTATGAAGAGGAAAATAATATGCATCGGATATGAATATTTAAATGAACTGAGATCAGTCAGAAATTATTCTAGTCACGCCCACAGATCTGAATCTCATCTGATTGTGTAAATGAAAGATTGCAAAAATTCATAAACTGTGTTTTGGACGAGAATAAAAACAGGCCATTTCGTTGAAAATTTTGCCAGCTATCTACATGTTTAAAGGCGTACGGTCATTTTTGGACATCCTGTATATGTACCTATACTATAGGCATAGGGTTCGTACAAGAGAAAGAGGGAGAGAGGGTATTTGCCTACACGGCACACCAGCGAGATGAAAGATCGCAGGAAGCGTCGTTATGTAACCCCACGTGCAAACTAAAAGAGCGAAACGAAAAAGGAGTAAAGGAAAAAAAGAGTGGAGAGGTAAATTTCTTAATTATCGCAAGAAATGCAGGAAGAATTTTCAATTTGACTTCAAAGGATTCCAATTTTGCGAGAATCTTACTTTTCTGATATAATATAATAACCGAGTTAAACAGTGAGAAGGAGTTAATAAGTCAATTTTCTCGGGTATGTAGATCAGAAGTAGGCCACAACCGCGCTTGTATTTTTAGCAGCCGAAAAAGGGAGGTTGCTAAAAGTGGGGGTGACCGGAAAGAGAGACCCGATGAACTATTCTCGTTTAGTGGTCCATGGTCTTACGAAAATCTGGCTATATCGGCTGTTATATATATTACGGCGTGGATATATAGAGCGAGACTTCAGACAATCGTCTATTTATAAGATGAAAACGATTATACATTTTATTTTTAAACGATGACAGCTCGGCTTCGTTCGAACGAAATAAAATACAATATTGCAGAATTTCGCAAACTTTGAAAAACTACGGATGGAATATTTCACGTCCCTAACTTTGCAAATGTATAATCGGCTAGCACTGACGTCATCAGACTCCTCTTGCGTTAAACCGTTTCCGGCCGCGACCTCGGTGCCCATTCATAGAGCAAAAACTGGCTATCTCCTCGTGATTCACTTCCCTCTGAATATTCCGCTATGCATTTAACAATCAACAATGAGCAATCGTATGTGCGAATAAATATGCCTCTTATTTCATTAGCATGGAATTCCGAAAATTTTTGTAATAAAAATATATTTATCTAAAAACTCCCACGTACTATCTCTATTTCAATTTTATTCACAATCGTTCTTAAATTACGAAGAACTCGTAATTATTTTCGCTTCCCTGATAAAATATCAATTTTCCCGGGAAATTGTGGATTATTTTTAGCGCTATAAATCTTGAAGTTATTTTCGTACTTCAAAGACAAGATTATCTCGGAATTGGGTATAAAATTATAAGAAATAATTAGTCGTTAGCATGAATGACGCGAAGAGTACGCTTGGTTAATCGAATGGAGTGCGATTCCTATTCCGGAAACGAACGATAACCCGAGGAGGTCTGTAGCATCCACATCGAAAAGCTATCTCGGAACCAAACACTCGATATAGGCGTGAATGAATCCTTTCACGTGTATCTCACCACGTTGCTAGCGATAAATACATATTCGCACACTCGATTGCCGTTATGTTCGGTTAAAACCGAGAACAATTATGGAATCCTTACCATGTATAAATCTTTGAAATTAGTTGAGTTAAATCAAAAAAATTGTTGAGCAAAAATATTTTGGAGTAACTTTTGTTATGTCAAATTCCTAATTTCGATCATCTCTCGACTTTTATTCCAAAGAAAATTCTACGTTATTTTGATCGCTCCGTCATTCGTACACTGGCGTCGATACCGAGACAGCCTTTCATATCAAGGTTCGTCGATGGAGCCCGACCTTCATTCATCACGTGTTGAAAAATGTGTAAACTTTGAATATACACACATCCGATAGCCAGCGAAACCTAATCGCTGTACGAATACAATCTCGATATTTTTTTATTTTTCAAAAATCGTCTGGGTTTTCGCATCTTTAGCGATTCTCTCCGCATTGTTCACGTATGAATCATATTCAAGTTCCAAGCATTTACGTAACGTCACTACAAAACGAAAGTATAAACCCAATAAGAAATAAAAAAATATCGAATGGAATCAAACACCTACTCTTCAATATTAATATTACATAATTTATTTTTTACACATAATTTAATTGATTTCTTCGTAATTACTCGAAAAATATTAGGCGAAAAAAGAATTCGCGACTGTCTGAAGGAAAAATTTCGTTCTTAACGTTCATAGAGATATAAATTCGAGAAAAGTTTATCTCTCGATTATCTCACTAACCATTACGGACTACTGTATTATCTATCGAATATATTGGACGCGTGACGAACGACGGCATAGTAAATACCGAATGCCATGAATGGGCACGCGCACGGCTGACGTACAGAAACGAAGTGAATGGGAAAACTGCGGAGGAACGAGTTTCGCCTACGCGAGATTCGCGCGATCCAACGCGTTCGTGGGTTAGCGAGTGAGAGAGATGTAGAGAGTACGCTTATGTACTAATAGAGCACCCAGAAGAATCGGGAAGGCGGTTTTGACGTCACGCGTGGGTGTCACGTGCTCGATCATTTTTTTTTCATGATGTTTCCCAGACAAAAGATCCAGAGAGAAATTGTGATATCCGATTTGAATTTGAAACAATATAAAACCTCGAAAGGTATTTTTCAAAGATAGAGCCTTTCTTCCGTATGCAACACGGCGTTCGATTGCGCGATTGCGCGATTTTGGGTGCCGGCGTGTTTCTTTGCGATATTTGTTTACACGAGGCCTCGGCCAATGGGGGAACGCGGGCCCGATGACGTCACGACAACACCACATTCCGGGCGAATATAGGCGCTCAGGCCGGAGCGAATTCGCCGAGAATTATTTGACGTTATCGAAACTCGAAACGACTCGGACGTAGCGAGCGATGACGTTCCCCGAACGAAGATTGATTGACGCGATCGCGAAAAGTAGGCTAAACGACTGTGTCGTACGTTTTTTTCGGCGGCTCGAGTAAACACAACGTACCTCGAAACGATCGTTTCGTGCCTCCAGTGTAAACAACCACAAAATTCCTCGAAGGGGAATTCAATTAAATCGAACCATCTTCGAATTTCCGCGATGAAGAATTCGATACGATATTTTTTCTCCGCCCCTCGAATGAATTTGATTTGCTCGTGATGCGTCAATTGTTTTCAGCGGCCAGCTGTCGCTATTTCTCTTTATTAATATCGTTTCGCGCAGCACGATATTCGCGAAGCCAATTACCGAACCCTGCGTATATGTAATAACAAGCACGGAGAACGCGTCGTTGACCTCTCTGTCGAGATCAAACTCCTACATGTATACACATATATATGCATATAGAGTGTTACAATTTGACCAAACGATAGAGTACTGTTTTTATCGATAAAGGACAATCCACAGTCAAACCGAGGAACACCCTGTATATTTATAATACGCGTATTTCTTTCTCTCCTCGCCGATTGCCTCAAGCGATAAGTTTCATTGTTACCGGATACATAAATTGGTGATTCGTTTCGTGATCCCTTATCTGTCCCATAAAATCTAGAACAATGGTTCGAAACAATTAGACCAGAAACAGCGTAATTTTCTCTACATCATCGATAATGACAATTCGCTCTCTGACTGTTCAATTCGCTGTCAACAAAAACGACAGTACGTTTTGAAAGAACGAAGCCTGCGAGAAACGAAAGAAAGTTTGCCGGGGACCACGAAATGCCGCAATCGAAGCTAGCCTGACGTCATTCGCTATGTTTAAATCCGACGACTGGCTCGCTCGCCGCTCTCCTCTCTTTCTCTCTCTCTCTCTCTCTTTCGCTTTTTTTCTCTCTCCTCTCGAGCCCGCGAAAGAGCAACCACACGGTCCGGACGATCCCCGGTGTGTAACGCGCGTAATAACATGTGCGTGAGATTAGGAACGGATGCGGTCTCGCGGTCTTCGAGTATATGCACGTGGCAGCGTTGCCAACTCGACTCAAATGAGACGGAGCGAGTGAATTATATCTCTAAATTTAACAATCCTCTCGTAATCCCAGAGATAATATTTTTCTACTCGCTCCTATACGACCCTGATAAAAAATCGCCTCCCCCTCCCCCAAAAAAAAACATCCAATAAAGAACAATCAACGGGAGATTTACTCGCTAGTGTTTAATGATGAATTAGCATCTGTAAGACAGAAATTCATTCGGGGATCATTTTCTTTCGCTCAAAACTACCTTTAAAATAGTAGACTGGAGAGAAAAAAGTATTTTGAGTGTTTCGTAGAGTCAAAATAATTTTTAGCACTACTATATATAGCGGACAATAACGAGAGGATCGTTATAAACAGAAAAATAAAAACAAGGAGAGAGAGAGAGAGAGATCCGTTGAACCCGACATGCCTACAGACAGGAAGGTTTACTACAGAGGGGGTAACAATGTACCATTGTCTCCCCTCCACCCACCCCGGTTGACTTCCATCCCTTTCTTGCCTTTTTCCGTTCGCGAACGGCCTTTTGTCTCGACGCTTTGTGCTCTATCGTACACCGGAGTAAAAACGGATGTGCGAATGCGGGAGGAGACTACTCTACGCCTCGTCCCGAAAACCAATTACCTTTTCGACGGCAATATGTTCACGTCGTGTCGAGCCTTTTAATGAAAATGTTTAATACGAAAACGGTTTATCCTGTTTCAAGCTCGGAATTGCGAGGGTTGTTGTTGTTATCCGATCTCCTGTTGTCTTTCCAATTGTTTCAGGTACAGTGTTCCGCGGAATTTATATTGGAATTGATTTCCATATATTCTATATACAAGCAATTACGATTCATAAATCAATCGATAATACAATATAATCTATGAGCGAATAAATGACGTCAGGGAATAATAGAAATTGCCGCAGGATAATAAGGCTATCTCGACGCCGAATAAATACATTCATGCATTCGGGGAGCTTGTCTATGCAGTCGTCAAAATCGATTGGCAATCTAATCGGATGGTTTGCGTCACGTTCTGTTGAATCCCAGCACGTGACAAATGTGGGGCGAGCTGAGGCGGGCAACAAAAACAAAACGACATGAATCATCCGTGTTCATTGCACCATTAGCGGAATTTCGACCCTGTCTGTCAACGTACAATAAAACTTCTTCCCTACATTCCCACATTTCAATTACACGATAAATTAGCGTTCTAGAAGGGACACTGAATTCATTTCATTGGTCATATTTGTATTCAAGTTCGCATCTCATGCTAATGAACGTCGTTCGTTATATGTAGAAGGACAATCGGAACCGACGGTTGGAAAAGTCCGATCTATTTCTATCGATACACGAGAGCTAGATCGATTGATATTATTCGCTCGAGAGGTTTCTCTCGCAATCCATATCGACCGTAATGGCTCGATTTCTATCCGCCGGTCGACTAGCAGAGATCGTTTGATATTCCTCCGCCGGAGGTCTCGACACAGTAGCGTCATTCAAAGCGATTTGCCACACGGCAATTACGCTGCAGTCGATTATGTCAGTCGTTTATATGCGTACACATCTCGTTGCGCAATGTCAGATCTTATCGGAATACGGATTATTGTTTCATACCTCATTGTGTATCTCGATCTAAAGGGTCCTCTACATCGTTACCAGATGGCGAGAAACAAATTTTGTTTCAACGAAGCGAGTAACGGCATTGGCACCGTTCAACCGAAAGTTTCTTTACTTTGTTTGTTTCTCATATTCGAAGCGTCTAATTATAATTGAAGGTGAACTTAAAATTGGTCTATTTTTCTTATTTGCAAAAGAAATAGCTAAAGGAGTCTTTTTTATTAATCGGTTAATAACCCCTTTCACGAGCTACGAGCGACCACTTGTTGACATTCCTATCTTCCATCGTAGAAGCTACTAATATGTTCGGAGCGTCGCGTAACCTCCTTCTCGAATCACGTATAGTCCTCTCCTTCTAAGGGCGGTACACCGGACGCGGCGAATGAGGACACAAACCGAGGAAAATCGTCTGCAGAAACTAAACGCTCACCCACCTACTCGTATAAATTTCATCTCTGGGAATTTCGTTTCGCTAGAATGAATTTTGCGTCTCACCTAATTGGCACTTTACCCCGGTATGACTAAAGCTATTTCCAAGAATTTTTCTTCTGGACTTTGTTACACATTGGCTATTCGATTTCAAAAAAAGGTCGTCATTACTATATTGAAAGATTTACAAAGCACGGTAACAATGAAATAACATATGTATGGAACGAAAACTGTGATCGCAAAATATGAATATGAAAAAGTTGTGAGGTAAATATCGAACGAGGCCCTCGGTCTCCAGAATCTACAAACCGTTTCTATTGTTCTTGGCTGACGGAAAAAGAGCGAATTGCGCAAGGAGTTTCATGCTCTATCGCCACGACGTGTTAAATTCGAAATAGACGTCTCGTACGCTCTTTCGGATTCGTCATGTCGTACATATCCGATCTCGCGAAAGAAGTAGCGTCATCGTTAAGGCCTATACGATTCCCCCTTGGAGTTCAATTTGCGATCGTCACGTATTCGGTGAATATTTTGCCGTTCGCGCGCCTCGACTTATATGGCGTGTCCTTCGTACAGTTTTAACCACGATAATGAAATAACGCGATCCAGCCTGGTTTAATAATAATATAATTTTGTTAAATTACAGATTATTCAAATCAAAAGGATTTGGGAGTAAGATAAACCTTCGACTTTGGCAGGTAGTGACCCTTTAAAGCAGTTACCTGTTCTTGGGTACCCAAGTGACCCAGGTCGAAATATTTCACGGTCGATAAATACCGACTCACCCGGTATTGAACACTAAGGACCCAAATCTTTTAAATTGTTTGCCTCTACGACTAACCGCGTTATTATCGAAGGAATTATTATTTTCTTGAAATTCAATTTCTCGTTAACGTGTACTCGAAGCGATGACCTCGGTACGAAATATAATCGAGTACCGTGACATGCTAATGATTATCACTTATTATGCCAAGTGACGACTCTGCGGGTATCCGAGAAAAAAATAAAATTCTAAAAAATACAATACCTACTCGACGGTATTGGTTGCTTTCTGAAAATTACACACGAACTCGTTACGTAACGCTATGAATCAACCACGGTACGATAACTCACGATTCGCAATTCCTGCAACTCTTCCTGGCGGTATTTCTGGGATACGAGCCAATGAGCGTCGTCTGGACGAACGGACAGAAAATTAGACGAAACGAGTTTGGAACGGCAGTTTGCAATTTGTCGACCTAAATTCACACGTCTATACGAATCTTCTCCTCCCCTAATTTAATTTTATTGTTTGGATAAACTTCAATTTGAACCTCGTCAAAATGAAAATATAATAACGTTACCAGTTCGTTAAATCGAAATAAGAGTATGTTTCAACCTTTCGATGGAGTAAAATGTCTATTCTCGCTGGAATTCGCATGGACGTTTAATTTCATCCGTGGCTCGTCGACGATGCGGGTACGCCCGAAGAGAGGGAGAGAGAAAAACGATATTAATGGCCGTGAAGAGGATTTTCTAGGGTACGCCGCTGCGGAATGGCAGTGTCAAGCTCGAGCGCGGTACCGTAAGGACGACCTTGGCTTCAAATGTTAACGAGAGAAGCAACCGGAGCAAGCTTTTGGTTACAAACACTCCGCGCAAATGCGCTACCAATTTTTTCAGACATCTGAATGGGATTTTACCGGAACGACATGGCGTATAGGGAAAATTTTTTGCGTGAAAAATCATACGGAATGCGAGCTGAAATGGTTCGGATTTCCATAGTTTGTAATTACACACCTTCACGGTTAATAAGTCTTAATACAATGACACTTATTCCCGGCAATTGTTTAAATTTTTCAACAAGTAAAAAAAAGTAATTATTAAATTGATGTTTATGTGGACCATTTCAATAAATAATTTTGTTTAGTTGAAAAAATTGGTCAAATCCAAAATATCTATAAAATCGGTAAAATTTGCAACCAAGGGAGGAAATTGTTGAAATAAACAAAGTAACGAGCAGTTTCGCAAGAGCGAGACGCGAGAAGAATGTAGTCTATATCATTGAGCCGCGAGCGTACGGTACTAGCGAGTCCCTCGGTCATTTTTTTGCGCCTTTTCCAGCAGCCTTTCGAGGCAGCAACCAGCCACGGGCATTCATGCCTTGTGACATTCGAGCTCGTTCCAACTATGCGACACGTGCCTGTCATTTCGTACAGTAATATTCCTTTTCTCACTCCGAATGTCATAAATCAATCGATAAAGAGACACGAAGATATCGAGAAGGAATCCACTACCTTCGTCTTTTCGTTTATTATATTTTGTGTGTATTTTTTTATACATCTTCTATAAAAATGTATTTTTTGCGAACGAAAATTAAAAAGCAAACCTATTTCGGAGAAATACAGAATATACCTTAGGAATGGTTATATATACTTCAGAAGATTACTCGATCGTGCTAGGCCCTAATGGAGCTAAACAAACGTAATTCGATACGTTCGTTCATAGTAGAATGCAGACTTAGACCGATTGATTAATTTGGCTTCTCGTAGGATGACAATCAAACTAACGACGATCAATTAACTCCACCGATGAGTATACATATATTCGTGTAATTGTCAATGTCGGTACAAAAAGTTGATCATTTCTTGTCAAGAAAGTGTAGTTTCGTTAATGTCGTTGTCGTGAATAACATTTTTCAATTATTCTCGAATTGATAGAAGACTATAATAAATAATTATATTCAAAACTTTATCTCGAGCTACAAAAATCTTGATTTCCGTCGCACAGAGCTGCGTGTTAAACAATTTCAAGATTCTCCTGAACCGAGGTACAACCGGTATAGAAGAGGTTTTAAACTGGTAAGTGCTAGACACTCGGAACCGCGAAGTGAACAAGTTTACCTGCTCTGACGGTATCTAACCTGCCGTGTGAGAAAGGTACGAGAGTGCAGAGTAAATGAGCTATATTCGAGAAAAAGTACTGCTAAATATACATCAGCGGTATAAATTGAATTTCGAAAACTCGTTTATTTTCTGGCCACTAGGGACCCCATTGTACTTTGCACTCGACCATGACGATTTAATAATTCAGGTAGCTTTCCCTAATTGAGACATTAAAGCCTACGGGTGACCAGGAATTTCACTACAATAGCTTTGTTTTCAAGGAAATGTAAAAACCGTGCTACGAGGGAATTATCAAACACCAAAGCGATAAGCTTCTTTACTCGCATTGCTAACAAGATACGCCTACCGAAATGATGATGATTAATCTCACAAACTCGTTGAGACCGTTAATATTAAGGCTCGCTTATACAAGTTTTTATTTTGCTAAATTTCGGTATAGAAAATTTTATCACAATTTATTAATATCGATAATTGCTTATAATTATCGGTAAGAGGTTAAAGAAATGGGATACAGTTTGTGCAAATCGAAAACTGCCTGCGCTGATTTTAAAATTATCCATGCGGCCATATGGAATGGGCAGTGAGTTTATGTTTCGAGGTGTGGATGTAGAATAAATAAGCGATCGGCTCGAAAATTGAGAAAAAAAAGAACCAGTAATACGCAGAGCGCCATGGTACGTACCAAATCGATGGGGGGAAACGCTTAGGAGGATTTTGCGATAACACGAATCTAATTTTGGCACGACGGAGTGTACATGCATCTGGAAATTCAGCGTGTTATCGTTATCGGTTAGTTTCTTTTCGTGCTTTATTGAAAATAAATTGTAACAATTAAATAATTGTTTTATTTTTGGTACAAAAGGAAGGCAAAAATACATGCTTTCAAAGTTGTCAATTCGACACAGGTTCAGCTGTTGCTCTTCTATCGAAAAAGATCGTTACAGAAATGCAAAAGGGCAGCATGGCTCATCAGGACTATAGATCAAGATCGATAACCTTTCGATTATGAAACACGCAACGAATGAATTGGTAATCGATAATATAAATACTGAATGTATTGCGTAGCGAACTATTACTCCTCGATTGGATCAGACTTCTTTGCGAATAATAATGCACTATATGCAACTTAATATTCTACATTTAACACATAATAGAAAAATTCGAATTTTGTAAAAACTTATTTGTTACAGCATTAATATTTATGGTTCGAGTTATGTTAATATGTAATTTATTTGTCGACTGTATAGGTTATGTATGTAGGCATAAAACAAACATTTTTCATTGCAGCCGATGCGTGTAATGTGCGTGGGCATTTTAATTTAAACCTTCAATGAAATATTCTTTTCGGATCGACTGCTAATCGTTTTGACAAGATTACATTGGATACATGAAATTCGTTTAGATGAGCGACCTAATTTTCGTACAAGCATAAAAATTTCGCTCCTTTAACAACTTTAGCATAAAGGAATCTCGTTGGCACATCCGTTCGAACTCCATCATGGCGAAACTGCTCGGAGCCGGCCAGTTTTTCAGACATTTGTATAGGTAACATGCACGCGCGCGCGCACACACGCGCATACGCGAGAAACTTCGTTTGAGTTCATTTATAATGGAAGAAAGACACGCGTAATACTGCAACTTGTTGCTGCATTCGCGCGGCGAGCCTCGAGCATCACTACGCTACTACGAGTGCAGTTACCGACGATTAGGTAGCAGATATTTTTTGGATAATTCTCGTAAACGTAAATCACACATCGATCTCGATCGATAGAGATTCTAAAATACCAATTGAAATGCACGTTCGCAAAATTCGAGAGATCGAAAACGATAGCTTCGCTTTGGTGACAGGTGCGCAACGACTTCGAGATCGAGATCGATATTGGTATCGAAAATCACGGAGACAACTCACCGAGATCCTCGACGAGACGAAGCATGACACCGCCGATGTGCAGCTCGCCTTTGACACGTAGACTCCTCTCGACTTGCAAGTCCGTCACGAAAACACGGAGCACCCAGCTGCCGTCAACCTCGTGACCGTCCGAATACATTATTTATCCTTTATTTTGTTACTCTCGCGTTAATAATCCAACAAACGGTATTCTTTGTCCCGAACGAGGATAAAGATTTCACCCGTGAACACACCTTCTTAACGAAAGTACACTCGAGTCACACGGGTTTTTTTAAAATACGAAAATCATGACATCGGCTGTCGTGATATCACTATACGTCCGTACACGTAATGAAACTTTTTTTCACACACCACAACATGGAACAATCGGCGATGGGGCACGTGATCGACGATATTCCGCGAAATTTTTACGATCTTTGAATCTATTTGTCACGAGCGGAAGACTCGTCGATCACTGTGGAGGTATGGAGGGCTCGTTGGGTTTTTACTCCGTTTTTGGAGACACTGGACGATCTTGATGAAGATTTCTCTCGTCGACTATACACATAAATATCGGAGTTACGACTGATCTCGACTAGTCTCAGCTCACCGAGACATTCGACTGCATGACGTGATCCCCCTCTTAACGTCGACTTAACACCGAATTCGGGACGCTTCGGTCGTACTCGGCTCGGCTCGTGCCGAGAATAGAATAATTCACATATGACGCATATGAAATGCGCGCGCGCATATTCTTCTTCGGAACCATTCAAAATAGGTTAAGGTAATATTGTCGATTTTAGGTGAACAGTTCGGGATTTAATGAGATTTAGAGTATTAGTAATTTATGATAAGACAATATCCCAGTCAAATTTTTAAAGAGTGATAAAGGACCATTTCAAAAATATCGACATTTGAAATTTTATACTTTGAATATTGAAATTTAGAAGATATCACAAATTACAAGAAAACGTGTCGCTAAGTTATCAATAAAAAAAAAGAAAGAAGTAATTGAGATGAAATATTTCATAAAATATTATATACGTTTAAAAGTTCAGCTTTCAAGCATTGTTGATCGAGCTTTTGAGCATATGTTGAAACCGTATATCAAAAAATATTTTTGAATTTCGCGCTTCTAATCAAAACTTCTAAATGTGTGATTGGCTCATAAATTTATCCAACCTCTTATCGGACCAATCAAAAAAAATTATTTCGATGGTTGAATGAAAATCTTCCTTTACGTTTATTCGCATTTTATAAATATTAAAATACAAAAAAGATATTAAAAAAAAGTTTAATGATAATGAAATAATCCTCATCTTAAATAAATATATTTTTTGAAGGTAATAGTCGATATGAAGCACCGAATACGTTCAATTAAATAAATAAACCAGCTTATATAAAATACGGTTAGCGCTATTTGGACAATCAAGAATTATCAAATTGTACTCACTTCTTTACTTCTTAATATTCCGTATTTCATGACTGCTGACACCCCTCTTCGATTAACAAACAGCACGTTGCAACCGGCCCAACTCCAAGTCGTTCGAACCGGAGACAGGTCTTCACCGGTTTTTCAATCACCGACGCTCTAAGGTATTTAGTACAGTAGCGATAATTATATACCAGCTTATATAAAAATCGTATTATTTTTGTTACAAATATTCAATGAAAAGAATTTCGTCATCAATTAGTATATAGCACATGGTTTACCTGATAATATTTTCAGCTTTTACACATTTCAACATATTTGTTCAAACTATAGAACCTGTGTTAATGGATTTCGAAAAAATTTAAATATTTACCAGTAAATTATTTGAGCTAAAAATTCGATTTATTAATAATATTTTCACATATAAGAAACGTAACCTAATATACATATTTGTTCAATCCAGCTGTTCTTGACTAGAACATGAATCAGTTAATGAGGGATACACTTATCTGAAGCACATTTTGATGTTAGTTTACTAGGTATGAACATTTTCAAAAATGAAAGAATTTTGACTAGGTCACGAGTATTAAAAATAAATTTTTTCAAAGTATTGATCCGGTTGATACGTGATTTTTTATTGCAGGATTATTATTCAAAAACGGAAATGTCAACTTTTCTTGGTATAATTGAAGAATTACCTGGCATTTCTGTGGATTGTTTCGAAGCAGATAATTTAAACTCTGGTGCATTTTTTTTAAGTCATTGTCACACCGATCATGAAAAAGGCCTAGGATCAGAGTTTTTTACTCACCTTGAAAGAAACAAGAGAAAATTATTCTGTAGTCCCATTTCTAAATTATTTTTGTTTAGTAAATATCAGATAGTCCAGTGTAAATATGTAAAGGATCTTAAAATCGATGTACCGACTTTAATCAAGTATAATGCTCCCAATGGAGACCCATGCTTTGTAACTGTCACTTGTATATCTGCGGGTCATTGTCCAGGTTCTGTCATGTTTTTGTTTGAACAAGATGATAAGACAATATTATATACAGGAGATTTTAGAATAGATCCATCGGAATTACGTAGGATTAAAATGTTGCATAATTATATAGATGATAGAGTGTGTCCTAAAACAATAGATAAAATATATCTCGATACTACATTCTTATCTCCTGCTTTTCCTAGTTTCCCTTCTAGACAAGAAAGTTTAAGCGCCATAGTGAATATTACAAGAGAATGGCTGGACAAATATCCAGAAAGAGTTGTCGTTTTAGAATGTTCAGCTTTATTTGGTTCGGAATACCTTTTCATAGAATTGTCTAAAGTTTTTAATATGAAAGTCCACGTAAAAGACGATGTATATACCAAGTACTGTCATATTTATGAGTTGGACAAATACATGACTAACGACCCAAAAAATACACGTATTCATGCTTGCATAACCAAACGACACTTTATCGAATTAAAGTGTCGACCTAATACAAAGACAAAAGATATTTTAGTTATAGTACCCTCTGCTCTCAAATGGGCTAATAAAAACACTGAGATAGTAGCCGAATGGGACCCAGTACATAAACAAAAGTATAATGTGTGCTACTCCATGCACTGTTCTTTCAACGAATTAAAAGATTTTGTCAGATATTTCAAGCCAAAGCAATTATATCCATGTGTAATACCAAGAAAAGTTTCTATAAATGATATCACTCCTCTTCTAGTAGAAATCATGGAGAGTCCTAATTCGAAAGGGACAGTAAAATCAAAACCTGTGTTCACATATACGAGTACAAAATCAAAAGTAAAAAAGTCGGCCCGGCCAAAATATTTTAGCGATGACGACGATGGTTTATGACTCGAATACGTCAAACTAGTATTACTTTTAATGTTAGGATTCAAAAAATTTTCAAATCGTTAATGTTTAAAACTGTTTTTATTTTAAAAAGTTATTAATTATGTGAACTTTTTCTACCAATAAATATTTTATAATATAAATCGAAATCTGCAATTAATGTGATTTATATCCTGGAATGTGTTTTATTGCAGAGACAGTTGTACATTCGACTTAACATTTTGCACGTAGTTGATGAATATGGCAGCAGCGGCATTGGCTCAAGAGAAGGTTTGGTTTGACAAACCATCCTACGATAAAGCCGAACGTCTGTATTTCGAGAGGTTAGCTAAGGTAAGAATGTTACTGTTCATCACATCGGGCTAAAGTTAAACAATCCCAACGGATTAATATTAAATTAGTTTAATCGTCGTAAAAAATCGCGTTAGTAATCGATTCGTTACTAATTTAACATAGCTTTATTCGTATGATGATTTTCGAATGAAAATTATTCAAATTCAGTTTAAAAACGATAATATTCGGGGCTATTCGATACTAAAATTCAATTTTAAAAAATATTCGTCAAAATTTTTTAGGAGAAAATAATTTTTTATTGACTTTTCCGATACTAACCAAAAATTCTCGATAAAATCAATACCAGTACCGAGTCTAAAGACAGACTATATTTGTCGATTGTGTAAGTGAAAATTTTGTGGAATTATATAAGTGCGGAACAGTCCAATTATGAAAATGCATCGCTATTACTACTAGCCAAAGACATTTTGCAACTCACAGATATGATTTTCATTCATCGTCGTTGATAACTCATGCATCGATCACTTATAATTGTTTTTATTGTACGCTAATAAACAGTCATGCATTCAATTACTAATCTCAAATAACACACTCGAGGGAATATCTGGTGGTTGTGCTCAGAATTGTTTGCGATTTTCGTTTACGTTGCTTAACAAAATTGCTTTTAACGACAGAGGAGATCCCATCCGGTGTTGGAAAGTAAACAGACGAATTGAAAAATTGATGCTTTTGGTTTCATCTTCGAATCACGCTCATTTCAATATCATATCTCGCCTGATCCAATACAGCATAACGTCGTTACAGGTTGTACGTTTATAAATGGTTGTTCATCGATGTTTTGTTTAATCTCATGTTTTTGTGCAGCGTTAATACACGCATCTTAAATTATTTTCCGATACAGGGGTGACGTAAATCATTCTCAAAAATATTTTCTCACTTCAAAACAATAATATCCGCAATGCGTTATTTTTTATAATTCGTCCTATAAACAGCTTGCTCCCACAAACGCAATGTGTTCGAAAATTACCGGAAGCTGTACATCGGCTTCCAATACGCCAGTTATCGAGAATTCGGACTCCTGGGAAGGCAATTCTAACGCCAATCTAACAACCGTCAAGTCCAGTAAATCGAAGCGAATGAAAAAAAAGAAAACAGCGAACGCCGACAACTCGAGCACCGAGTCGTCGAAAACGAGCAACAATGAGTGCCAAATTAAAAACAACGCGAAAAATAACCCGCCTAAGGAAAATCTCGACGGTGGGAAACAGACGCAACAGCAAATAGAGAAAATTATCGAGAAGGATAAGAACGATGGTGGTGTCGATGCGAAAGAAAAAGAGTCTCCCTCCGATGCTAAAAAATACAAAGCGAAGGAGGCCAAAGAAAAAAAGA
The DNA here is from genome assembly GCA_003055095.1 of Goniozus legneri. Taxonomy (NCBI): domain Eukaryota; kingdom Metazoa; phylum Arthropoda; class Insecta; order Hymenoptera; family Bethylidae; genus Goniozus; species Goniozus legneri. The sequence continues at coordinate 70,675 of NCVS01002356.1, forward strand.
ACAAGGCTGATAAGAAACAGAGGAATAGCAAAGAGGAGGAAAAATGCGATGTTAAGGAGCCCAATGAACAAACATCTCAACAGGTACAACGTATACCTGTGAGTTTGGAGTTGAAATGCCAATAGTTGTTCATTTCTGATTCATGAGTAATAAAAAACACAACTAAAAATCTTACCTTGGTTCTTTTAACTCCAGACCTGCAGATATATATGTTGGTTGAGTGAGAATTTCGCCAAACTTTTAATCAATTCATAAAATTCAACTTATTATTATGTAGAATTTAGTTTAATGCAAAGGATCCTGTTATTCGCCACATCTCAATTTCCGACCTGTATCTTTTTCAAAAATTAAAATAAATATTAATTACTTAAATGTTAAATTACGATAAAATAATATAGTTCACGACCAGTAAAATGCCATATTTAGATATTTTATACTTATTGAAAGGTCAATAATTGGGTCCTGTATCTCAGTTGTTTTTTCTTGTTTTTTTTTTTATTTTAATTCCTAACGATGTTTATTGGCGAAATTCTGTAGTGTTCGATGTGCTTTTAATACATCATTGTTTCCCCTAAAATTTATGGTATTTTTTTCCTCAACATCACCAATACGTTTGTTTTGAGTTTCGATATTAAAAAAACCGACGTTTTATTGGCGTGTTATTCTTTTATAATTAGAAAGATTCATCTGAAATGTAAACTTACTTTATGTTTTCTGTATGGATTTTGTGTTCTTCTTTAACTTTACTATACGTTTTGCTTTTTCATCGGTTTCCACTTTTGTATTATTTTACAAAACACCGATTGACATTCCGTCTAATATAGCAATTGTTGTAGTTATCAGTTGTTCACATATTTATTTTTTTCTATTTCATTTATTTGTCGCTTCATTACGTTTTGTACTTACGCTGATTGATAATGCTACTTACATATTTAGTATGGCCAATCGTCAATTTATGCTTACTGTAATTCATCTTTTAGCTCTTTTTTTTATATTTGCGATACCGTTCCTATCGAAAAATTTGTTCTTTAACTCAAAATTGCTGTTGATGAAAATATTTCGATAGAGATAGTATCCTTTTATATGCATAAAAATAAAATATCAATTGGCATGGTGTGAGTTGATCTAAATATCGGTGGATGCAGGGAAACCAACAGTCTACTTGCTCAATCTTACCCGCTGGTGGAAGTTTGGCCAACGAGGTCGCCAAGGCACGTCAACACATTAAACAGTCTTTACAGTGTGTGAGTACAGCACTCTT
>NCVS01002356.1:71978-83999 GCA_003055095.1 Goniozus legneri
TGACTCATTTTTAATCTAGCGCTTACTAATGTAACATTTTATTATTAACCCATCCGTACAAGAACTTTTATTTTGAGATTCACGCGTGAATGATTTTTGTTTTTATTTTCACGAATAGCGCTAAGCAATAAGATTAAAGTTAAGGACATTTGTGTAATAGCGAGCATAGCATTTTTATTTTATTATTTTAATGAAATTTTTTGAAAAATTATTCGAATATTACGTCACGTCAATTGAGTAACAGAAATTACGTCATACCGCTCAATGCGCAGAGGGATGCAAGCAGAATTGCAAGAAAATAATAGTCGCAGGAGTAGAAGATATACCGACGGTGTTGAAATTGAATATAGAATTTGATGACGTAAAATTTGAATAAACCGTATTACAAATTTGGATTTTTTCGTTAATTATTCGAATAATATTTAAGCATTACTTAAGTTTGCGATCTGGTATTTTATTTTTAAACAATTTTTTGTTTACGATTAAAAAAACCATTCTCGTTAATTGAATAATCGATCGTGAACTAAAACTCAGAAATCTTTCAGATGGATGGTATTGCTGCCCTTGCTGGAGTCCAAAGCAAAGACGACAATTCTCGTGTGGCTAACCTCGAAAAGGAGAACGAAGATCTCCGGAACAGTAAGAAAATTCTCAATTGCATCCCCAAACACTCCAATTAGGACCGAGAGAATAAGACATCTGGTTTACTAGCCGATTAACTCGTAAAGTTGGCATTGAATTGAAATACCAAACCAGTTTACTTTAAAATTAGATTCGATGTGTTGTAACCTGTTTGCATAACCAGGAAAAAACAATCTCTATCTGCGAGTAAAAATTAATGAATGAAAATATAAAAAAAAACTCGGAAAGTATTTTTATGTCCTTGAGACTGTTCGATACCACTTATCCAAATAATATAAAAATTCTGAACAATACTCCAGATAGATAGACGAATGAAAAGATAATCTCAAGGACCTTTTAATTAGTTGATTTTAAATTGTTGAGACTGATTGTAAAACGTAGTGTTTACATCTTTAAAACCTTTTTAACAGATACCAAGAACCATATGTACCAAGTCAATAATCATAATTAACATTATTTTTTTCGCAGCTGTTAAGGATCTCGCAAAAGTAGTCGGTGCTTTGGAAGCTCGCGTTAAAGCTCTCGAAGACATCAGACTACCTTACTTGGCCATCTGTCCGCAAAAGCCAGAATCACCAGAAACAACAGAAGAGAAACCAGCCGCTAAAGAAGAAGAGGATGACGATGTCGATCTGTTCGGTTCCGATTCCGAGGCAAGTTGACAACGAGAAATATTTTCAAAACCGAGATACTGTTTAATTGCTTATAATTATCAGTTTATTTTTACGCGATCTCTTCACTCATCGCACACGTATTCATCTCGGGACATATTTTACGTAAACGCGTGTCGAATAATACGATTCTTTTGGATCGAATGTTGAAATTTCACCAGATATTCCCGAAATACAAATTCGATATCAATAGGTCATATTACATAACATACATTTGTAAAAAGAGACACGAAACACAATCACTACGCGATATTATAGTTGTCCCGATAAGAAGCGGTTAATCAATGGCTGTTCTTTTTTCTTTAAACCTTTTTTTTCTCTTTCTTTTCTATTACTAACTCAATAGGGAGAAGATGCCGAAGCAGCGAAAATCAGAGAACAGCGTCTCGCCGCTTACGCAGCCAAAAAGTCCAAGAGTGAGTACGCAAACAATAATATAGCAAAAAGAGAGAGGATCGAAGAGTTGAGGGTAATTTTACTTTACAGAACCAGTATTGATCGCTAAATCCAACATCATCTTGGACGTGAAACCATGGGATGACGAGACTGACATGAAAGCCTTGGAAACCGAAGTTAGAAAAATCGAATGCGATGGGCTCTTATGGGGAGCAGGTACGTTTAACGAATTATCTGTATTTTTCTTCTTTTTTGAAGAATGCTTTTTTCACTCACTTTGCTCGAGCGGTAAACTAAGCTCGTTTGAAAAATACCTATTTGTAGTAGTTTTATCGTATAATAATATACCGATTCTCTAATGTTCCAGCAAAACTCGTACCACTCGCCTACGGTATCCACAAGCTGCAGATCTCCTGCGTGGTCGAAGATGACAAAGTATCCGTCGACTGGCTGACCGAGAAAATTCAGGAAATCGAAGATTTCGTACAGAGCGTCGATATCGCTGCTTTCAACAAGGTGTAAATAAAAATCGCTTCACGTGTCGAATGCATCAGACCGCCACGAATTACTGTCTCCAAGAAAACGAAAAAAAAGAGGAAGACCGATGAAGAAGCATGGATCGACTGTGCCATTTTTCCATTCCAATAGAAAATTTCTAAATTATACGCGCGTTATCTCATCTAACGAATTTATTTGTTGATTTATACGAACGAAATCGGTTCAAGAAACTGCACTAATCAGTGTTATAACAAAGTGTAATCGAATTGTCAGCCGTAGGCATGCGTCGTTTATTTATCGACACGTAGGTAATTCGAAACGTTTTAATATATGAGATATGAATTTTAAACGAATTGTATAAGCGTAAGACAAATTTTAATGCACAAATTAATCGATGTTAGTACAGTTCTCAATGAATAATGAAACGATCCGAGTGTTATTGTCAGCAATTGTCAGCGTTGACCCTAGAATGCCACGAATACTATCGTGTTTTCCAAACGGAGAACGATCATTTTTGTTCCGTAAGAATAAAATAATGGAATTTTGTTTTACGCTTGTTTAACTGCGGCAATAAAAATGATTCAAGAACAAAAATCTTCTTTCCTTCCTTCAATTGTAAAAAGAAACAAAATACCTAGGTACTTACTGTTTATTTAAAAATTTCATATTTTTAATGAATTTGAATAACGGTAGATTCGTTTAAAAATAATAAATTATTTGGTATTCTCAATTTCGTTAAAATTTTCAATAAAATCTCCAAGAATTTATTTTGTTGAAAATCCTGTAGTTGATGAACTTGGAATTTCAAAGGGTATCTTTTTATTCGCAAAGAAAAAAATGATCAGAATTTTTTTTATTATTTTGACAATTGATATGAAACACCCGTAATGATTTTTACTCATTGGTAACCTTTTGAAAGTCTAGTGAGAGTTTCGTTTCGCGCGTAACAAATCCCCTATACTGAGTACAGAGGGTAGAGGGATAATCTCGAAAGCGTGTAACCACAGCTGGTTTCCATCAGTCGCCGTGGAACACTACGGAGCGAACAGGGAATCCTTTTTTTCCAATATGGTGTCCGTTATTCAGCGATTTATGTCGAATGCCAATATTGCCAGTCGGCCATGGTGAGAGAGACAGCGAGCAGTAGATAGGAGTTATCGTTCGGTTAAATCACGACGGTGTCCAACTATGAGAACTCGGTTGAAACCGCTCGTTCGTCCATGAGATTAACAACCAACGAGGATATAATAGGTGCGGAGTGTGGGAAAAAAACGTCAATGAAATGCATACGCGTTCTTTAGCGGTTCTTGCGAGGGCACTCGAAGAAACGACGATAGAATAATTTTTTATTTCACCGCGGCGGTTCAGTCGTGGTAGGATTATCTCGAGTGTTGAGAAAACGACAAACGCGATTTTCTAGTAAAATTTTATGAAAAAAAAATACGTGGTAGTGGGAGAAAAATGGAGAACGAGAAGACGGAATGCGTTACGGAGATTGACGAGACGTTGAGTAAAATTAAAATGAAAAAGGACACTGCGATAGTCGATATCGCTTCGTTGGATATTAAATCGCGACTCAGTTTGGAAACGAGCAATAAAAATGACCAACAGCAACCACAGATGAATGGACTTCATCAGGTGAACGGTGTGTGCGAATCGCCGCGGAAAAACACGGACGACGTTAACCTTTCGGCGCAATCCGAAATTGTCGAAACTAGTCATTTTAATCAGAATGGTAAATTTTTCCTCAATTTTTCGTCTTTGAGCGAATCTGTGTTAACGGCGGTGTCTTCTGTAGCTCTCGGATAAATGTTTCATTGTGATTTATTTTATGTTTACAGATAATACCGATACATCACCCGTGGAAAGCGAGGACGATGAAATTCAGTATGTTAGTTATACTAGCGAATTACAAATGCCTGATATCATGAAATTAATACAGAAAGATTTAAGCGAACCTTACTCTATATATACGTACAGATACTTTATACACAACTGGCCAAAATTGTGTTTCCTGGTAAGTGCAATTCGTTTACCGATAACCTATTTTTTAACGAATGTTCAATGCACTATATTACAAATGTATTTTTTCTTTCAAGGCTATGCACAACAATAAGTGCATAGGTGCCATTGTTTGCAAATTGGATCTTCATAGGAAAGTGATAAAACGTGGATACATTGCTATGTTAGCAGTCGATGTTAAATATCGTAAACGCAAAATAGGATCTAATTTAGTCAGAAGAGCAATTCGTGCAATGGTAGCGGACGATGCCGACGAAGTGGTTCTAGAGACAGAAATTACTAATCGCCCTGCGTTACGTCTCTATGAAAATCTTGGCTTTGTGCGTGATAAACGGTTGTTCCGATATTATTTAAATGGTGTTGATGCTCTGCGGTTAAAACTTTGGTTAAGATGAAATTCATCTGTGTGCTTGTGTCAATAGGAATTTTAAATAATTACAACATCAGAGAAAATCAATATTTATATTTATATTGGGTAAGCGTACTGCTTTAATGCCAGACAAATCATCGGTTTGTGTACACAAATACATCAGATTGTATACGAAACGTATAGATCGAGTACATTTTGAGCGATAATTTTAGATTTGTTTGAACTAAATTGAAAAGAGATTTTAAATTGTTATTTATGTTCTTAGCAATTTAAATATAAACAGCCGCTATATTTTATTATTTTTTCATCCAACCACAGCAATGGCACCAAAAATTTTTTGATCGTTAACAGTATGGATAATTTCTCTGGTATTAAAGTTGGTTCTCAGGATAGATACAATTTCAGCCTGTAAGAGTATAAAGTTTGTGGACGGTAGTAAAAAATAAAATTGAAACTGTGAAAAGTGTACTATAAGTAATGTAATTTGCAGTTATCTCTCATTACAAGGATGCATATTTTTGCGCGAAGGTCAATTATTATTTTTGCCAGATTTAGGTTGTTATATCTCTGTACAGCGTTATCGATTAGTTGAATATTTTGCGCTCAAAGCTATACAGAGTGTTCTAGGATCGACCGACAATGTTGGAAACTGCATAGTTCTCGAAATTCTGAAAAGAAGTCTTTCGCTTCGCGTTCCGATTTGTCATTTTGAACTTGTGAATATTTTCACCAATCAATCCACTGATCGATCAGGAAGAACTTTTAACCCTGTGAGCGTAATTAGTTCTGTTAAAAATTGACTCAAAATCGTTTCGAATAAAAGGACTCGAATGTATATTCTACTGTATATAAATAAAAGTTAGAATACAACTCCGTGAAATGCTATAACAAAATTAAGAAGGACCATGCTTGTAAGACTAAAAATCACCTCCAATTGGCTGACGAAAATAGTAATAATAATGATATTCTAAACCATACATTAAAATGAAACATGTATTTTTGTTCAGAATTTCGCGTACTATCTGTTATTTGAGAAAAGAACGAACACTTTGGGACCTGTACATTACTTTACTGTGCAACAATGGATTATCCGTAAGCTGCACGTTTGTTGAATAATGATTAATTTGTTTGATAATACACGATATTTCTATTAAATAAATTTAAGTTAATTGTCGGTGTGATAAATACTTGGTACCGCATCCTTCTAATGCATGAGCCGTGATTTTATTCGAGATATCGAATTATCTCAATAGAAAAACGATCGATCTTTAGGTAAAAAGAAAGTTTCCAATTAAATTGAACAATGACGTGTCTGACTTATAAATACAAAATTAACAAACGAGATACTTGAAAATTTATTGTTGGAAAATTTTTAATCTGAAAATATCTCGTGGAAGTCATATGATTAGTCTACGATATATATACCTTTGTATAAAAAAAATAAATGCGAAGCACAGATCATAATGTAACTAATAAAAGTGTAAAAAATGTTAATAAAAATACATAAATGTTTTTACATTCAATTATTTTATTTGATCAAAAATATAATATATTTCTATATTTTTTAATTAACAATACTATTTATGAATATTATTTAAATTTGAATTAGGTTTATACTCCCGCGAATAATAATAGATAACAGATAATTAGTGTCTAGTGCTAGTGGGTCGTGGCCCCCATGGGCGATTCTTCGAAACCTTTTTTAAGCGCCATCTCTTGCAACGTCGATTTCTCAGAACTAAAAATGTACAGAGTAGCAGTCGGTAAAATAGAAAAATTGGAGACAACGAGTGGTGTTATTGAATTTTCTTCGCGCTTGATATCATTACAAAAATATTAGATATATATATTATGTAAGTATTGTACATTTGTTACATTAAAATTTACATTTTGTAGAGGCTACTTTACATTTATTTTAAAATATGAAAATGAATATTTTCGAAAATAATATTTGGAATGAAATTAGCATCTTTGACTAAAACCGATGCTTTGTTCGATAATTTTTATATCTATTTATGGCACATATAAGTATTGAAAAATATTAAAAATATTTGTATCTTTGGTATATAGGTAATTGATCCTTCTCTTATCGCCCCCTCTATTGCTGAACGAATTTCTCGTTCCCAATCTTCATTTGCAGGATGAACTCTTCGTTTATATTCTTCAAAAACTGATGAAAACGTTGAAATATTCACGCTGATGGCAAACTCGCATCAGTGTATCAGCACATCCGATTCCAGCGTGAAGAGAACCTGCAAACAATAATGAAAAATTTGATTACTATTTGTATTTCATGCAATGACTTTTCAAGCAATAAGAGGAGAAGTTTTTTTTAAATTTTCTCTTCCGACCACCATCAATTAACAATCTTTCAAAAAATTACCTAATTGCTAGCAATGATTCGTCTCGTTGCTATTCTACCTCTCCGTTTCCGTATACTGCGCAAGACTAAATAGTACGAGTTTCAATAGTTGTCGCGAAACTCTTCACGAGTGGCTAATCGGATCGCTGTTCATGATCCTCCTGCTCCTGCCCTTTCTTCACTTTTCGCTTTCGGCCATTACGGCTTTATATGGTCATAATTACTACGATTGAAAACATTTCAATCAGCTTCATCCGAATCGAAGCTCTAAAATGTCGAACACCTTGCGGTTTCGTCTTTGTACGTAAAATCTATTGTACACATGGCAGTTGTTTTCCCTCTAATCGAGGCGAAGCGCTCCGATTGAAAAATCGGAGTTTGTCAATTTTGCGTCGAAGCTTGAACGTCTGCGTCTGCGTTTCTCAGGTCAAAAATTCATTTGGCGTATCCAGGGAGTTGCATGGGTCGAGTCCAGTTACGCCATACGCAATACCGAATTTTGCGAATGTTGTATTAACGTTCCGGTTGATTATTATTGCGGATGAGGCTTTTTGGGCGGTTCGCTTTTGGCGTTGATGGGAGGCTGCGGATTTGGCTGCTGCTTCTTGAAAGGCCAGAATCTGCGGCACTGCAATTTAAGAGGCATCGCATTGAACGCCTCCAGAGTGGGAAGCAGTGCATCGCGGGGATGTAAGAAGTGAGGATACGGGGTGTTGTATAATAATTCACCGGGAGTTGGCGTGTGATATCTGGGCAACTGCCTCATCGTATGATAGGTCCATCTGTGTATGATCATGCAGTCCATATCCGCGTAGAATCTGCCGCACCGGGCGCACCTCACACAGTTCGATACGTGCGACGCGAAATGCCGTCTAGCCGCACTGAACGAGAAGAACTTGGCGACGCAAAACGCGCATTCGTACACTCGCGGCTTTTTAAACACACCGTCGTCCTTTCCCATATCTGTTCGCGCTCCCGAACAATAAGGAGCCAGATACGTTCGGTATGGTCGTTCCTCGCGCTGCCTCGCCGCGTGTTGCTCTATAAATTCCGTTATATACTGGTCAATCTCGGGTGGTATTTCTGCGTCTTCGTCGGCCGACATTAATTCCTCCATGATACTTTCCCAGCTTTCGTTGTCACCGTCCATTTTCACTATGAAAAACACAAACTGCTCCGACTGTCCAAAGGTTTCTGTCCTGTCCGAAGGTGTAGATGATGCTCCCTTGAAAGCTAGAAGACTAATGCAGGAGAACAGTGAGACAGCGGCACAGGTATACCTTTAAATACCCGCGCCATAGTCAAAGCCAATCCGAATCGCCATCTGGTGAGCTTGTGATCCAAGTACTAAACAATCGGAATATCCTTCGTAATTCATTCTGTTTTTCATATTTACTTTAACCCTTTCGTGAAAGAAAAATTTAATTTTTTTTTATCTAGCTACGATTAAACAAAAACGTACTTTGAGACTGAAAATTTGCGTTAATAAATCGTTACGCTCGTGTTACGCACACAAGAAAACGAATACGAAAAGTACAAATAATTAAAAATGGACATATATTTTATAATTACAAATTCGTTTTAAACGACCCCATGAACGAGTACGTTGTCTCACGAGTCACGTAATTTTCAGCCCCAAAGTACAATGTTCTTTTACTGTAACCAGAAAAAAAAGACAATAATATAATATTTACTACTAAATTAGAAAAATTTTAAATAATAATTCACGGTATTTGGGAAACAGTTAACGCGAATGTAAGATAGAATAAATTGTGGACGATATTGAGATTGTTTAGTACACATCGCAAACTTTCGAGATGGCGTAGCGAATTTACTTTCGTCCGAGCGATAATACGTAAAGGCCTATTTGTGCTGTTGTGCCCCCCTCCCGCGAGCTTTAGTATCCTACCTTTGAGGAAACGACGTCGTGTCGACAATTTGTCTTTGGCAGTTTCGATTTTTCAAAGTGGTGGAAAAATGAACAGCGGCCATAACGAAATCAGGGAAGATGTCTTCACGGAATTATTATCGAACAGCGATGGGGCAGAAATATCGACCAACATCGATCAATGGATCGTCGAGTTTATCGAGGAACACGAGACGAAAGATGAACGCGAAAAGCGCACATCCGTTTGTTTACAAGATTATGCTGTAAAAAGAGAAAAAATGGTAAATAGCGACGGTGGCTTCAGAAAGCCGCGAGTGTACGAATGCGCCTTTTGCGTCGCGAAATTTTTCTCGTGTAAAGCGGCTAGACAGCATTTCGTATCGCACGTATCGAAATGCGTGAGGTGCGCCCGGTGCGGCAGATTCTACGCGGATATGGACTGCCTGGTCTTCCACAGATCGACTTATCACGCGAAGAGGAAGTTGCCTATGTACCACACGCCAACCCCCGGCGAATTATTGTACAACACCCCGTATCCCCACTTTTTACATCCTCGTGACGTATTGCTTCCCACTTTGGAGGCTTACAATGCATGGCCTCGCAAACTGCGCTTTCTTAAATTTCAGCCTTACGATTCCCAGGACCACAAATTACAGCCTCGAGATCCTAATCCGTATTCCGATCAATCGGAACTTTAATGGCGAAACTGGACTCGACTCGTGCAAAGCCCTGGATACGGATTTCTCGATCCAGACTATATCATTTTAGAGTTCCAATACAGATGAAACTGACTGTAGTATCGACGCGATATTGACAAGCTCCGATTTTTCAATTGGAGGGACTCTCCTCGATTAGAGGGAAAACAACTGCCATGTGTACAATAGATTTTACGAACGAAGACGAAACCGCAAGGTGTTCAACATTTTAGAGCTTCGATCCAGACGAAGCCGACTGAAATATTTTCAATAGTAGTGATTATGACCATATAAAGCCGTAATGGCCAAAAGCTGAAAGTGCGCAAGAGCGAGAATCAACAGCGATCCGATTGCCAACTCATAAAGACAGTTTCACGTGAATTATCGAAACTCGTGATAATCAGAAGAAACCAGTCAAAAAGTCGTGGTATAGCTGCGTTCTTTTATCATTATCTTCAAGTTTTTTTCACACTGGAATCGGATGCACTTGAAGATTGAAAGAGTATATGTGTATGTATATATATATATATATATATATATATCAGTAGTAGAGAATGAACACCGATTAGTTATTTGTATAGGTTCAAATAAATATCAAAATTTTAAGAGAGTGGCATGGAGAATGGCATAAGCGTAGATTCATAAATTGCTTTCAAAATTGGGATTGTCAGAGTCCTGCCCATTGTGTTCCGAGATTTCCAGACGATTCTGTATTTGTTCTAAACATCAACACATAAATGTCCTAGCGAAAGGATTCACCTCTGGATTTCTAGATATCGTACAGCCTCCTGTCGAAGTAAATTCCAATATCGACATTTTCAGTAAGAAGTCGTTTTTAGGAATCGGAATTTGGGAAAGTGTCCTTCTAGGTGGAAAGTTTTTTGGGCAAGTGGCATTTGGGTGAGCTAACAAATGATTCACAATGAATTTGTTAGGGTTCGATTTTATAACTGAATGTAATTTCATTGTTCCTCTTTCAAAAATAAAGGCAAGGGCTTTACCCTGAAATAAAGCGTGCACAGGTATGAATTCAGACATTTTTCGCTCAACATGACGCACTTGTACCCCAGAAAGTATAATGTCTTTCCGAGTTACTAAAATAGTCAATAGTCCACGGAAATTAACGAGATTCACGTCCAAATGATACGTTTGACCTTCTGAAGAAATTTTTAAAACTGCCTGCGCTTTTCTTGTCGCTTTCTTCAAGGGACAACATCTGCTGACCTTGGGAAGAATGCATTGTTTTCTTCAGAATAAGGAAACTCGGTAGAGCTTCCCGACAATGTGAAGTATGAAAAGTGTCATAGAACAAATTTAGTAACAATTATTAAGATTTAAATTTAAAATTTAATTAAATTTAAAATAAACTCGGTATACAATTGTATGTGATTCCACGAACACCCGATTAGCTCCCAATGTCCTTTGCTCTTCTACACGCTTGCGTACCTACAATCGGTCGACTACAGAACCAGTCGATAACTGCTCCAAACACAGAACCAGTCGATAATTGCTTCTGGCAAGAGAAACATCTCCAGGTAAAGATACAAATTAGGATATTCGTAGAATGTAAGGGATAAACCATAAATTTCAACGTGAATCAACTGAAAAAATTTCCGGACTATTTAGCGTGAAACTAATCTACCTGACTGACTACAAAGACTTGACCTTGAACAGAATCTCTCAAATGTCTACCCTCCAACCCTTTTTAAATCAATCAAATATATTAAAATTCGTGTCATTAATGTGACAACTACATTTTCTTTTTCCACAGACGCACAAGAAATATATTAAAAAATTGTTACCAAATTTTCGTGAATTACTGCTCAATTCTCCAACGTTGATAATTTAAAATAAATGAAAAGTACTTAAATGCTTGTAAAACACAGAAAACAGATAAAAATAGTCGAAAATTCACGAATAACAAATCCTTGGTTCCAGCACGAGAAATAAAATACTTTTGTACGAGAGTCAGAAGGTTAGTGTATTAACATCAAACTCAAATTTGAAAATCGACTCTCTATAAAGTTGCTAACTTTTACCAATGCCTAAATTTATTCTATCAATGCACTTTTCATATTTAAATAAATTTAGTTGACCGCCAAGGTATTTTGACATATACTGTGGAGTGTAACCCGGTTTGTCCTATTTCTCTACGAGGTAAATTATAGTTTTAAGGGTGAATAACTTAATAAATTTAACATTAAAAAGTAATCAGTGTTCACACCACGTTTATTTAAAATATGTACAAAAAAATTCACAGAAGAGCTTCTACAAATAAATTTTCAACTTCAATGGTTCTGTACTAATATCTGTCTCAAGGTTTTTGGCGCCTCATTTTAAAATAACAAATGGTTAGATTGCCAACTCGAACACATGAAAGTCACTGCGAAACGCAAGATGCCAACAAAAAATGTGTAAGCGCTAGTTGCGCCACAATACGGGAGGGACCCGATTGCGCACATCCGAATTTCTCACTA